>JAUJPO010133208.1:0-20753 GCA_032270745.1 Tiaropsis multicirrata | reverse complement strand
AAGCTATGGTTAAAATGAAATTTTGGCACTTTTATTTTTTCGAACTCAAGAAGAATATGTTAGGAAAGAATCCAACACGTTTCTATGTTTTTAAAGTCAATTTTGCGACCACCATGGCTCGTCAAAGCAAAACCTCCGTTTTGGGGGCCACCTCCGTTTTGGGGGCCATATACTGTATACTTTATGGTTTTCATGTTCTTCACTGTTTCTTGTACAGCCCTAGGTTTTAAGTTAAGGTTTTTCGTTTGTACATATTCTAAGCTTTTGTATTTTTTGTGTTTTAGCGTTTAGCGTTAAAATCGCACACCTTATTCGTATCCCCCAACGCCCTGTGAAGGCCGTTACAACAATGTTCATAATACCTTTATCGTCATCTTCGTTGTCATAATTGAGAACAATAGGAGGATTCATTGCAAAAATTTGTCTCTGTTATTCAAGCGATTTTTAGAGAGTTTTGTACTAAATACCTTCGTCATCATTTTCGTTGTCATAATCGAGAACAATAGGAGGATTCATTGCAGCTTCAGTGCGAAACGAAGTCAAATTCTTGGCCAATTCTTCATCGTATTCGTCATCGTCATACTCTTCGTCCAGAAAGCCACCTGTCGAAAGGAAAAAAGCAGTGAAAGAACTTTATTTCAACATTGCTTCAATGTCCAAACAATGTTCCGTGTGCCTGCTTGGGTAGTTTTGTTGATAATAATTTTACAATGGTGCAGAATCGATGTCAGTCGGCGGAATACACGGGTCTCCTATTAGCAGAGTCATGTAAAAAAAGCCACGAAAATTGCATGTAAATAAACTTTGATTGGCTGAGACATGCACACGTGATTATATTATTTTAAAATGACGCAATGATATAATCACGTGTGTACGTCTCAGCCAATCAGAGCTTTTTTACATGCAATTTTCGTGACTCTGATAATAGGAGACCCGTGTATTTCTTAAAGGAACTGTCCCCATAGTTACGGGCTACCTTAGGCTTACTTTAGAATGGAGTCGTTTATGACGTAATCTTATTCTTTACGGCAATATTTGTCAGCGGGGGTAGTTTGTATAGATTATATTCGTCTTGTATAGTCTCGTAGTCAATAAATTTCATACATTAATTGAAACTCTTTTTTCAGATTAAATGGGACTTCAATAGTGTATTATAGCAAAATATAGTATTGGTTCCCATTTCTCACAGTTTTCACCTTCTTCCCATTGAAATACAGAAGTATTGGTCAAAAAGGTTGTAAAAGTGTTAAAACTGTGAAAAATAATTATCACTTTTCCCAGCTCAAAAAAGCATCCTTGAAAGTTGTGGAAATATGAAAACTGGGAGATCTTTAAGCTCCCACCAGCAAAACAGAAAGTCCAATGTTTTGGTAAATAAAAGTGGGAAAACTAAGTTTATCTTGACACATCTGCTGGCTGAGCTTTACTAAGCTCAGTTGACGTCAATCAAATCTTCGATCATCAGTCTATTTGTGAGTAAGTGATATATCAATGGTAATGTTTTGACTATCATCACACTTCCCTAACACCCTGCCCACCCTGTTTGGCAGTGGTCGGGATTCACTTACTCACAAATAGACTGATGATCAACTGAGCTTAGTAAAGCTCAGCGAGCAGATGTGTCAAGATAAACTTGGTACACATTGCATCCCCGTCTGGATAAGGCTTTCTCCATACCTCACTGACATTCTGCCGATTGGTAGTGTAAAGGGTTTCGATGCCAGGCAGGATGTTAGGGAAGTGTGGTGATAGTCAAAACATTACCATTAATACGGATGTCATAAATCGTTTAAATAGTTTAAAATGAATTGATACCTTTTGCTTTGTTGGGTGTTCTTAAGAGAGCGACGGAGAGTTTTCCTTCAAACGCATCATGAAGAATGTTAATATATCCATTGACTTTTTCGATATCATCCGTTTGCCAATCATTCTTGTAACCAATGACAACGATGTTTGGGCGTAGTTTACCGAGACCAGAACATTGCATGAGTGCTTGAGCACCAAGACGTAGAGAAGGAGCTTGAAAATAGAGAATAAATTTCAGTTCGTAAATACATGATGCGTCTATTTTTCCGAACCATTTAACCGCTGTTAAGATCATGCATGGCAACACTATTTCAATGAAAAGCACTTCCGGCTCCAATTTCGAAAAAAAAAACTGTTTTTCTTTTTCTAGCATTTACAGCCTGTGCGGCCACCCGGTCATCATGTGTATGAACGTGTGAAATTTAAAGTCGTTTGACTGTCAAAATTAACTCAACTTTTATAAAATATATTATTATAAAACATTGTTTTTCTATGTGGAAGAAAGTTACCAGAATTTGGCTTTTCCAGAAAAAGTCTGTATCCCCCTGTTGAGGAAATAGGATATCCAGGGTGGTGCGAAATTTTCAATATCCTAGGATATCCAGGGGGTAAGAATCTGAAGACCAAAGATATCCAAGGGGTGGGGGTTCAATATTTTCAATACCCTAGGATATCCAGGGGGGCTCGAAATTTTTGGCACAGATATCCAGGGGGGGTTGGTGTTAAGAAAAAATCGACATCCTCAACCATCAAAAGTGGGAATATGGATTCTTTCTGGAAAAGCCCATTTTCTGTAAAGCAGCAACCAACCCTATTGTTAATGCATCAATGTCTTACAAGACTGTAAGGTTTTCTATGTATATAAAACAGATTTTTTAAAACAACAACAAGGATTCCACTTAGTCAAAGAAACTACTCACCTGCAGTTACACTGACAAATCCTTTTAGCTTTTTCTGACGGAGAAACTTTTCTTGATTAACTGTAGACGTGTCGGCAATACCTTCAGCTTTCACGATCACCTGACCGCAGATCATCAGCCCAACGTGACGCGTAAGATGAGAGACAAGTAGCGTCAGGTTAGGTCTTGATGACGGCGCGCCCGTAAGGACGAGACATTGCGGACGAAAATTCTTGACGTGTTCGTCCGTGCGGTTTAGGGAGTGAGCAAGTTTTAAAGCTTTGACGTAGGTATGCGCTTGGCCCGATGATCCCCAATTGATCTAAGTGAAATGATTAGAGAAATTAATCAAAACTTAAAAACCTTAAAACGAGAAGGTTCTGTGGTGTACCTTAAAACATCTTTTCCAGTTCGCTTCTAGTTTGAGATCTTTCTAAATAAATTCGACGATAAGTTCTAAACACCGTAATACTGCATGAATAGGTATTCCTACCAAGAGACATTAGAGGGAAGAATTAAATAAAGACTTTGATATTATAGCTTGATCATAATTTCAAATATACATAATAGAAACATTTCAAGCATTATTCTAATACTGAAGCCAATCGTCGGTTCGTTCTATTTTATGGCTTGGTCAAGCGGCCTTATACAAACGTTAAACAAATGAACGTAGACTAGTTATCAATTGAGTGACGGTGGCCAAGTGGTTAGAATGTTCGTTTCCCGTTCGCAAGGTTTCGGGTTCCAACCCCCAGACCAAAAACTTGAAAACTCATTCGCTGCTGTCCTGCTTGGTATCAGCATTAAGGGAGGGTAAGTGGAGAAATTCAGGGAAAGGAGTGGCGCCCTCCCATACCTTCGGGGAGACAGCTATCGAAAAGGGAGCCTTCGCGTCTGCGGTCACAAGCTTACTTTTACTACTAGTAATCAAGTCTGTTATAAAATAAAACAATGGGGAAAACGTGCGAAAACAGCAAAAAAAGTTGCGCACACGTGAGGAGGAAACAATAAATTTGGCAGCTAAGTTTCTGGTTGTTTATAGCGTATATTCAATTTTTCTGTTATGGGACTAGTTCACTACTCTAAAGTAAACGCAATAGTACATGTTACGTAATACAATATTACATAACAGAAACAAAAAAAGAGTTATGTTTCATTCACGTCATCGCATAGCATAGTATGTGTTATCAAAACATTGTATCTATGGTATGTAGTAGTTGAGATTAAAATTCTTAAGCACTTTGTAGTAAATGTAAAAATAGTAATTTTTAAGGAAACAAAAATAGTCTTTGTGACAGGCGATTAAAAACGTAGGTTATAATGTATGCGAAACTAGATAGGTATCTATGAAATGTTTGGAATCATGTTGGAACAGAGTTTCTAATCTCGAAGCTTATCGTCCTGAGATAAATTTAAAATGGCAAGAATTGCGTTTTTAATGAATAAAAGTTATTTCTATAGGTTAAGCTTGTGCAAAACTATAATAAAAGCTCATGATAAAAACTATCTATCTATCGGTATCACTGGCTACAGTATCTTGTGCCCCTGACCCTGACAAGAAAGTTGTCCAAACGTAATGTCGCCTCTTAGAATTGTACTTAGTATAGTTGATAGTAGCAATAAAGGATTAGACGAGTGAGGATAAATGGAGAAATCCAGGGAAAGGAGTGGCGCCTCTCCCTACCTTCGGGTAGACAGCTATCGAAAAGGGAGCCTTCGGGTCTGCGGTCGCAAGCTTACTTTATTACTAGTAATCAAGTCTGTTATAAAACAAACAATGGGGAAAACGTGCGAAAATGGCAAAAGAAGTTGCGCACATGTGAGGAGGAACAATAAATTTGGCAGCTACGTTTCTGGTTGTTTATAGCGTATATTCAATTCTTCTTGTTATGGACTCCCTACTTACGGCTAAAGACTCTAAAGTCCTCCAAAAAACATGTAGAAGAAACAAAACAAAACTAAAACAAAAGCAAAACATACCTCGGGTTTTTTGTAATCCACATATTTGTAAAGTGTCATTATGATCACTATGGTTACCAAGGCAGCCCACCAGTTAATCAAGAACATAATTCCTATGCATAAAAAACACCCCAAGAGGGAGAGCCACATGTTGTAAAACTTGAATGACGGTCTCCACCCTGGGGATCGACCCAATGATGCAGCAAAGACGGAATAATTGATAAGCGCGTACGACATCAAGAAGAAGTTGGAAATGATTGGGGCAATGACATTCAGTTCACCAATCAGAATGAAGCCGGTACTTATCAGGAAAGTGAGAACGTAAGCTCGGCGTGGTTCGTCGTTCGGCCCAGACCCCTTACCGAAGAATCCGAGACCTTTGAAGATGCCATCACGACATACAGCTTGGAAGGTCTTTGGTGAACCCACCAGACTAGCAAGAGCAGAGGACAGAGTTGCAGCGAATATGCCAGCAAGTACTAAATGTCCAACCAATGAAAATCTTTCCATCGCCTAGAGTAAAAATAAGAAGTAAATTTTTAGTTAAGCTTTCCGGAACCCGGCTTTACATACCTAGTAAAATATCAGCCTGTTTCCTGGCCAACATAAAGAGCCAATAATAAATGTACATCAATTAAAGGTTCAACTTATCTTCGGGTGTTTGAAACAAATCTACCACTGCTGTGAGGTAAAGGTGACCTAGCGGTTTGGGGTTGGTTTACTAAATCGGAAGTTTGTAGGTTCAAACGACGCCAAGGTCTGGGTGGCCTCTTGCGTCGCTCGTTGCCCCTGGAAACGGTTTGGGTTAAGGAAAAACCAATTTTGAGGTTGGAAGAAAATTAGGATCCCAAACAAAATAAATTTTTCGAAAACAATAATAAGACAAAAATGTGTGTATTTACTTGAACATCATTCAAGAGACCATATTTGCAATTTGGAACACACCAGTCAACTCCTTGAGAGCCAGTAGAGTTTCCTGGTACAAGAGCAGTTGTCTGGTTACTGTTAGCAGATGTACCATTGACTGTAGCCAGAGCAGGGGCTAAAAAACCAGCCGCATCTTTCATTGTTGTAGCTCCGATCATCCAGGCTAGAGCGATATAAACAATGGTTGTCAAGACGATTGCTGTCAACGTGCCTTTGGGAATAGCATACCCAGGATCCTTCAGATCACCTGAAATGTTGACGCCCGCCAAAATTCCAGTGGCGGCTGGAAAGAAGATGGAGAATGATGCGAAGAAGCTTCCGCCCTCAACGTTCGATCTGAACTCAGGTAATAGGTTATCTTTGAATGTTTGTGTGGAGAACGATGTGAAGCCTTGTAGTTTCTGTTCGTCCATATCAGTGAGTACAGACCCGCTGAAACATCCCACCACGTAGTTGATCATCGATAAGATGAGGATGAGAAGAAGACCAAGTTGTGTCTTGATGACCCAGTCGAGACCGATCAGTGTCACGCCCAACAAAACACAAACCACAATGACACCTACAACGAATAACGAATATCATAAAACCCCAACAGGTACACAACGTTCTGACGTTGAAAAGACGTTGTCTGGACGTTACAACAACGTTCCGTGCCTGCTGGAACATAAAATAGGAGCAACGCCAATAGTCTCTTTGACTTATAGGCAATTTTCAAAAATGTTCGCTTTATTTTTTAAACAGGCTCTTAAAGGTCAGAGTTAGCTAGACGCTATTGGTAAAATAAATTAAACATGCACATACAATGTAGCATAATTTAATTTGTCTATAATGTGCTATTCGTATTGATCTTGTAAAATCAAGTTCTTTTTCATTGGCCAAAGAAAAGTGAATCTCTTAAAACAGTCCTTTGCTCTGAAAAACTAAGACTTTGACCAACCTCGTCCCCAGGGTATTCTCTGCGCTATTCGACGTTTTTTGTATGGCGCGTCAAAGAATGTCCTGGAACTGGCTACTTTTTTATTACTCAGTTCCAAGGCTATATCTCGAACCATATCCAAAACATCAAAAGGCGCTTGAAGAGCCCTGGGAAAGAGGTTGGACTTTTTTTTAAAAGTGCTTATGTCGTAAAAGTCTAAGCTTTCTTTAGCTATTAGGAATAGGAAAGTTTCCATGCTCAAATTGTGTTTTTTGGAAAATCTTTCTACCAAAAGTTGTTCTTATAAAAAAAGTGTATTTACCAATGATTCGGACGTCATTATATTTATCGACGATGGTCACACCACTATTCTGCATTAACTGTTGGACAGTTTCGCCAAAACCAACTACATATAAAGCCACGCCAACTGCATTTGCCAGGGAGAAGATGATACCGATAGAACCACCAAATTCAGGACCCAGCGCTCGAGAAATCAAGTAATAAGCCCCTCCTATTAAATAATATTCAAGTTGTAAAACAATTATGGAGCTTGTCCTATCTACGATACAAACAGTAACACTTCCAAAGGAAGAAAGCCAGCCAAAATTTCGGAAGTAGCTTACGCACAAACATAAATTTTCTTAACTAGGAATGAATCTTTCGGATGTTCTTTTAACTGTTCTAGAATCAAGCCTTTTAAAAAAAAATTTAAAAAAATTACTGAAAAAACAACAATTTTATCTGTTTTCTTCATCAATCCTCACCAGAGAAGGCTTAAAATGTTCAGATAACGGTTCTTTCTTTAGAAAAGAAAATTGTATGCTAACCAACCTCCCTTCACTTCTCCATTGGTGCAAATAGCAGACATGGATAAAGTAGTGATGGTCGTCACACAAGCAGATAACAAGATGATGGCCGATATCAACAAAATTCCTGACTGGCCCGTCAAAAGGGGTAAACGCAGGTACAAGATGACACCCCAAATGTTCAATAGACAAGGTACCAATACACCTTTGACCCATCCATATTTCAAAGAGCCCCCGCGTTGCACCACCTTGGTTCCTTCTTCGATCAGCCGTTCCTTTTCTTTGGGTGGACTTCCATCTTCAGCCTGTGTGGATTTAAAGGTAAAAGTACTTTTTACACTTTTACAAAATTTTGGTTGAGGCGGCTGGAAAATCTTATTTTTCCAACTATTTTTCAGCCTCGGGGGTTCTCATTTATGTTCATAATAATATGAACCAAAATGACAAAGAAGAATGCATTGTCTCGAAAAAGTCGTAATAACACTTTTTATTATTAAAAGCGTGAAAAGTCGTCCCTTGCAATTGAAAAATTTATTTTTCTTAATTTCAACCTTGGTACGTTCCTAAGTTGTTCTTAATTTTCGAACAAATCTCAGCCTGAATATTCTTAAATAAATTATGATCTAATAAAAAAATTTGCACTTTCGTAGCACGGTTCAAACAGTTTATGGGGAGAATAAGAGAATTGTTCGCACGTACTGTAAAAATCTTTAGCCCGATAAACAAAACACACTCATTTCTAGCATTGAAAAGAATCTGGACTGTACTGTAGTAACACACAAACAATTCTCTAATAAACATCGATGTTTAAATTCGTCTTTCTGAAAATAAAATACACCAGTCTGATGGCGGTTTGGTGGCCGCCAAGTTCGGTAAGAGCGGGGCCGGACAAAATGTTTAAAATTCTTTAGCATGTCGGAAGAAAAATTCTCTAGAAAAACGGAAAATAACAAAAACAAACCTCTATCTCATCAAGTTCATCGAAGCCTTTATGGAGTTCTTCCAAAGTTGGACGAGTTTTTGCATGTCCGGGTACTGAGGCTTCGTTCCGGTAGAACATGGTAAGCGGAACAGCCTCATGCGTGGCATATCCGATGGTATCCATATCATGGATTGTATTTTGGTTATGGTTAGCATTTGTTTCCGTCGTCGTGGGCGAGTCCACCTTTTCGATGTTAAAGCGGGCGTGTTTGGGCGCCGCCACCGTCGTCGTTTTCAAAGGAGGCGGCGGAGAACTGGCTGCTTTAGGGTGTAGAAGATTTCCATTGGATGAGGAAGCGGGTGGAGACGAGGGCGTGCTGTCGATAGCCTTTAGTTCCACCATATCGGAATCGTTATTGGGGATTGAATCACCCATAATGTGGTGTTAAAATTTTTAGGTTTTATGGTTTTTAATCTAAAAAATGAAGGTCGTACTAATTGTTAAGAAGATTGTGGAGCTGCCAATTTGAGACCATTCAAGTTTTCCGTAGTAAAGTCTCTTAAACGAGTTTGCAGAACGAAGCTCCAAGACAAAAAGTTCTGTCTTTCTGCCTGTTTTACTAGGATTGCTTTTCTCAATGTTTAAAAACAATAAAGTCCCCTCTTGGAGTTTTCATAAGAGATTGTAATGCTTAATAGACTTATAAATCACCGAGAGATTCCAACATACAAAATATTTGAAAAAACAAACAAACCAGGTCATTGACGGAGGCTTAAGAAATAGATATTAAAAAGATTTCATATAAAACCAAAAATTTCCGTTAAAAAATCAAATTTCAAATCCTTCACACACGAGCGAGTCTTGATATGTTAAATCAACATGATGGATTAACTTAGAGAAAACTCCAACATTTTCAATGGTGTCCAAATTTAAAAAGCAAACACGGAGGTACAGCTGACTACACCTGACTACAGCTGAGAGTTTCATCAAACAATTGTTTAGATAAGATAAGCTATACGAAATTTGAATCACTCTAACATAGATAGAAAAAAAATGTGTCTCGTGATTTAATCCATTCAAGGAGCCGAAAGATTTGAACTATTTTATTGGCGACTTGAAATTTTTCGGACTCAAATTTAGCTTGTTTCATTTCATATAGCCATTATAATCGCAACTTTCCGAAAGCACTTCCTTGCAAGAAAAGCTCTTAAAAATTTATTTTAGAATTTCGAAGAAAGAATCGCTTACTCTGTGAAACTGTCGTAAGTAATGTCGTAATGTCTTTTTTCAGGGGGCTTTGTGGAATGAAATAAGGCGGGTGGCCGACTGCGAGCAATTCCACAAAGCCCCCTGAAAAAGTTATTACGACATTACTATGACGAATGTTACTGTTAGAGAAACAAGCCAGATAAATGATTGTCTGTAGCCAGTAGGCAGTATCTACGAAAATTTCAAAATTCATTTCCGTAGAGGGTCTGTTCCCATTCGCAATATCTAGTTTCCGATTTTATTCGGGTCCTTAGAGTACATGACGCGCAAACCTGAGCAAACCAAAATAGCACTTCTCCGCAGATACCTTTTACGAAAAAATTATTGGAAAAAAAGACAATAGTCACAGAATATACTACTCTGGCAAAGAGTAGTAGATAAATGTATAAAGTACAAGGTTTCAAATATCAAAACATACACAGAACTTCAAGCCCAAACTTATAAAATCCCAAAATCACCGTTCTCATCTACATATAACTGTATCAACTGTATTAACCGAGATATTAACTCAACGAACACAAATCAAGGTTTGACTTGTCTTAAAAGTGAAAAACTAGGCGACAGAGACTTAACAGAAATAACACAACTGAGTTTATTTGTACTGACAGCAAAAAAAGCACGAGCGTCTTTGGTTATAAAACATAATTAAATTCATTCAAAAAAAAATATAAAATAAAAGTTATAAAATGTTTTCACGGTAATCTATCGGATTAAAGAGATAAAGTATTCAATATAGAAAGTTTAACTCCAAAATAACTTGTTCAGCTTGTAATAGTTCTAAAGTCAAGATCTTGTTTTATGACAAACTTCAAAAAAAGTTCACAAATAAATTTTGGGATGATAAAAAAGTAACCTTTGCCAATAAGTCTTGTATTGTACAAAGACTGCAAGAGTTATTGGTAATTTTGGTCAAAATTTTCGAGCTTTTCAGAAGATTTTGGAATTCCGTTGGTGATGTTTTTCACGATTTTGCCAATATTTCAAAACAATTTTCCACGTAGGGTCCATTTTTTCAAAACCCAGCGGCACTAAGGTCAGTGCCCTACCTCTACCTCATCCCCTCCCGGAACACTGTATGCTTTCTTTCTAGATGACTTACATTAACGTAACATTAATAAGAATAAGGGACGAAAGTTAATGATAAATAAAGACATTTTTGTTGAGTATATGACCCAGTTCCGAGCTCAACCAAATAATACATGTTTGATAAACAAAAGGATCTATTTACTGTAAATTAGCGCAGTAAATTATCGCCTTGACTAGTTAAAGTGTATGTTACTCGAAATCAAAACACGATCTCTTACCAACATTTTGTAAACTTATGAAAATGCTTCTCTGTGCTATGCATTAACTTCGTGTTAAAAAAACTTCGGAAATATCAAATCAAAATAACTATTTGTAATGATATATCACAAACTTTTAGCTTGTACCAAGTAAAGTAAAGCAAGAAGTGTGTAGAAAAAGTCTTAGACCGTCTTTAAACTTTATTATAAAAGTCAATTCAGTTATCAATGATGACTAGTAAAGGTATTGTACTAGGAAATTTAGTAGTTGTACCTAGGGAAAAAACGAATCGCAGTTTTATAATCCATTTAACTAAGCAACAGCACTTCTAGTTTTTTTTCCAGTTGCAAATAAAAATAAGGTTTTACCCTAACACCCAAACGGACACACAAAATAATCTAGTTAATAATCTGAGTCAAAATGCGCTCCTACCCCGTACGTTCGTTTTATGAATGAGTTTTATTTGAAAAAAATGTCAGCTATGTAGAATTATTCATTAAGGAAACACAACAAACCATTTCCTGCTTTTCCTGTTTATAGGCACTTTTACGTAAAATAATTATTTTATAAGAAAAAAGCAGTGCGGAAAAAAACAAGCGAAATGGTTTAAAAACATTGCATTTGCTGCCAACGAATTGTTCTTGACTGAAAAGACTCAATACTCGTTTCACTTTAAAGCTGTTTAAGCTTTGATTTTTGATTGGTGGTTTGTAATGCAAGGAAAGTCATTTTCACAATATGTGTCAATGTGCTAACAAAATTGAAAAAAAACGCAAATTGAGCGAATTCCGATTTAATGACTATTTTAGAGAACAGGAAAAGAATCAATGAAGTGAACCACTGAAATGTTGACGTTGCACTTCAACCGTGTGGTTTTCGAAACAGTTAAAAGCCAGGTGAGAATGGCAAGATTCCAGGATATTTTTAATCTCGTTGGTGTTTGACATAACGTCACTTGATCGAAAATTATCACCATGGTATCACGTAGCCCAGTAGGTTGGAAACGTTGTTTTAACGTTCAAACAACGTTGTTTCAACGTCAGAACGTTTTTTGGGAATAAGAATTCCACTTTAAAAGCTGGATATCCTTAAAAACACAGCTACTACAGTAGAGGTTATAAAAAAATCGAACGTTTTTATCCCTTTTTAACCTGCACATATTAAGATTTTTCTTTTTATGCCTGCAAGCAGCTTTTTTGGAAACCTATTCACCAATGCTGAGATAACTCGGGAAAATAATGTTCTTTGAGAGTCCGTTATTGAATGCAGAGTATGTCCGTAATAAGATTTTTTAGCTGTTTGCTACCCTGTGTCGAAATAGCGCTAGGACGAGTACCCCTGTCAGTTAAAATCGGTTTTGTATATAGAAATGGGTTTTTCTAGAAGAAATCCATATTCCCACTGTTGAGAATGTCGATTTTTCTTAACACCAACCCCCTGTATATCCTTGATCTTCAGATTTTTACCCCCTGAATATCCTAGGATATTGAAAATATTGAACCCCCTCCCCCTGGATATCCTTGTCCTTCAGATTCTTACCCCCTGGATATCCTATATCCTTAACAGGGGTGGGGGGTACGGACTTTTTCTGGAAAAGTCAAATACCAGGTGCCGAGATACTCGAGCTAAATTAACCTTAACTATATTTTCTGAAACAAAAAATTGAAATTCTCCCTTAGGCTTAACCAATCATCATTGTGAAATAATATATTACAGATAGAACAACATCATGATTAATAGGACATGGTCAAGCTATTAATCACGATAATATATTATATTTTAAGTGAAAACTTCAAAGCCACGCGTCAACTATAGATTTATCAATAGATTAAGCTCAAGATATCTCCGGGAGTCAAAAGAGAACTTTTTGCCTGTCGAAACTAAACTATTAATTAAATAATAGGCCTTTTCATAAATTACGTCACGACCAACGACTGCCTCGTTTTCATACAATCACCAATGTGATTATGTCTCATGAGACTCAAAATGATAAATTTATCAATGGAGTCAAGTTTTGATAAGCTCCCTTGGGATTCGGTTACCCCAGCTCGCAATTGAAAACGAGGCAGTTGTTGGTCGTGACGTAATTTATGAAAAGGTCTATTCTCTGCGAAACATCAAAGTTTAAAAATTCAAAAGTGATTTTAGTTACCCATCCAATCCAATCCAATTATTTTTAAGACAAATAAATCGATTAATGATTTAATACTTTAGGTCCAAGTTATCTCCTGTAAAAAAACATTATTCCCTGCTGAAGCTAAAACTATTAAAAAGTTATTTGAAACATTAAGTACCAAATTCGAAGGCGATTATAGTTTCCAATCCAATCCAATCCAATCCAATCCAATCCAATCCAATCCAATCCAATCCAATCCAATCCAATCCAATCCAATCCAATTGCTTTCGATTACTAACTTTTATTAGCTGAAGATATTTCCAGTCAAAAGAGAACATTTTTGCCTGTGTAAACTACAAAAAATCAAAGTTAAATTCATGATTTTACTTTATCAATCCAATCTTAATTAACAACTCAATATGACCAGTTTCATTTTGTGCAGACTGTCTTTATAGAGAAACACAGTTACAAAAAAACGTGATAAAAAAATACAAATTCACAGCCACCTACAATCAGCTGTCTTTAATATACAGTTCACTGTTTCCAATTCCGTTGCTTCACTTGGAATTAATCAAACCCTCCAATTCGTTCAATAGACAAAAAGTTGAAAAAGCTCAAAGAAAATCATTTATCTTAGTATACTTTCTGACCAAGCTAGCGATTACCAATAAAAAGGTTTAGAGAAAACTCCACTAGAAAAGTCCAATATAGCGTACACAGCGAATTTCAGCAATTTACAATGTGTACTGCCTCATGATAAAACTTATTTTTTAGTTATTTGCATTATGCTACACTCTTTTTATTTTATACGAACAATTTTATAAGAGCATCGAGCCTCAGATTTGGTGGTAAATTTTACCAAAAAGTATGAATAACTCACAATAAAAGCTTAGACCAAGGGAAGCATTTTAGGCATATATTTATAAAGATTTACACGTGGTGTGGAGAATTCGGGAAAATGTGGATTAAAGTTAGGAACATCCGAGCCTCAGCCGAAATTTACTGGTTCTTATGAAATAAAGAGAGTACTCGAGAACAACACCATAGTAACGTTGAATACATTTTCGTAATATACTCTTTTGTTCTGTAAAAACAGTTTTCTAAGAACATCGGGCCTAAGTTAAGAACAATTTACTGGTTCTTATAAAAAAAGAGTGTACGACAAACACAACCATTAGCAGATGCATAATGACCCAATAGAATGATCATTTAATCAACTGTGTATTTCAATAGCCGCAACAGTGTTTTTATTTTTAATTAATCTCCTAAATGCCTGCGTAACAACGTTGAGTGGCTTTAAAAAAAATTAACCCAATTGAATAGTTGGATCGATATAGAAACTGCATAATTTATCTGAATTCAAAAAAACTGGGCGCCTCCTTTATTAAAAGATTGTTTAAAGTAGCAGCAAAGATCAGTGACAAATGATACAGAGCCCAGTAAACACAAGACGTTGCTTTGACGTCCACATCACATTATTTAACGATGAAAGACGTTGTTTGAACAATAAGGCCGGAGCAAATGCATCAAAATTGTCATCAAAACCCATCAAAAAGATTATTTTGATGAACATTTTGACGCATTTGAGTTGAACCAAATTTTCCATCAAAACAGAAAAATAGAAAAAAAGAAGAAGAAATCGATTTTGATGGATTTTGATAAAGTTTGTTCTCGATCAAACTTTTCATCAAAATAGTTGCGCTCGTCAAACTAGATTTTACATTTTGATGCATTTGAGTTGATTTCATCAAAATATTTTTCTTCTTCATCAAAACATTTGAATTTTGATCAAAATCTCATCAAATAGTTTTGATGAAAGATTTTGATGCATTTGCTCCGGCCTTTAAACTGACGTTTAAACTGACGTTCTGCGTTTTACTGCATTTTATCCCATCCACCACTCACTGAAAATGGCACTTTATTAAAGACTAGTTTCTACTGATTGAGTGCTTAGATCGCTTTGACCATGACGTCAAATTAAACCAACGAAATCGCAGTTTTATTTCTTTTTCGACCAATAGCGTTACCAGCACTGTTGAAATCGATATCTCGGTTCGCTCGAAGAGTGGATGAAGACCAGCCTTTAAGCGAAATTCGTAAGAAAACGATCAACATCTATAAAAACCAATTAGGCCAATGAAATCACGGTTATTTCCTATTCAACCGATGGCACTGTAGCACTGTCGAGACTTTAACATCTTTAAATACCATCGAATGTCACCGTAGACAATATAAAGAAACGTGACTTTTAATGCATCAAAAAAGCGTGTTCAATACAATGCCGTGAAAGCAAAAATGAACGATTTTTTTACGTGCCTTTTTACATAAGTTTACATAACTCTCCGTGACGCTTTTGATAATGCAGCAGCTTAATTTTAACATTTTTTTTCTACTTTCGTTTTTTTTAAATAGAGAAATGTTAATTCCTCTAGTAATATTTTTGATGTCAATAAAATAAAATGATGACGTAAAAGCAAAGAAAGTTTAAATCTTTTAAAGGCTAAAGTGGATGGTAGAGTAAGCTGCTACAGTTGCATACCTCAGGTCTCAGGGAGAATATCTCTTGAAAATATCCTCAAGGAGCTCCTTAAAAAGTCATAAATCGAACAGATATGACATCAAGAAATAATGGGATATATACCTAAAAAAGGAAAAATAAAGATAAAAAAAGCAAAAACATGCAATTTTAATTTAGCCTCAGCACTGTTCTTGAATTATTGTTCTTATTTGCTATTTCTCCAGTCTCATCGTTCTTATAAAATTCTTCTTAAAAAATTATAAAAGTGGAGTAGTAGCCCTTCAACACTAAACCCTGCTCTGTTATTCACTTAGACCTTTTGTTGCAAAACCTTTTTACACAGCACTGTATCCTAGTTTATAAAACCTTAAAAAATCTACTAAACTCCGAACTCCGAACTTTGTCATGAAACAAAACACTATATCTTTATGTCTGTTTTTAGTTTATTAGTCGGATTTATTAGTTTATGTATTTTTTTATTCCAAATTTAACCGACGAGGTCAACGAATATTTCAAAATTCCAATAAAATGATTTTTGACCGATTCTAAACATAAAACTGACCTCAACTCAACCTCTGTACAGACACTTTGTTTGTTACACAAAGAATTGTGTGAAAAATATCAAAATTTGATAAAACTTCAAAAACCAAATTTAGAAAAGACCATACAACAGTTTATTCTTTCTATAAAAAAAGTTGAAACAAGTAGAAGTAGAGAAAGTCATATATAACTACTTATTTTAGATATACCCTCAAACATCAAAAGAGCCGGATGTCAAAATTAAAACAATTTTGCATAATCCACGTCAGCTTAATACTAAAAATTGCACATTTTTAAAGTTGTTCATGTTCTGTACTGTGAGTTTTATAAAATTATAAAATCTATTATAATCAAGACTAATATTATTTTAAATTTTAGTAGAACAAGCTTTTAAGCTTAGAAGTCATGTCAATATATCTTCTAAAAGAGGCCCCATAATTCACACTCTTTTCCAAATTCACACCATCCCAATTTTCTAAAACCAGGAAAACTTTCATCTAAATTGGGAAAATCGGGGAAAGTTCAGCAATTCACACATTCACGCGAAATTCACCATTTACGTATCACACAAGAAACCTATTTTCACGCAACAAAGAAAGTCCATTCAGCAATCACACAGAAACATTAAAAAATCTTCTAAAAACTAGATTCACATTCTACATTCACGTTTGCAAAACGTTTTTACAAAAATATCTAAAAGTTTTTAGACTCAAACTACCATCAACCATGTGATCAATACATTGTTACAGCTTGGAACATATCGCAAGCTACACAACTGTAAAAGAGGTTTTGTCGCTTCCCTAATATACAGAGAAAAAAACATCAACATATTCTAGAAAACTTGCAACAGAAAAAAACAGAGCGATTCGAACATAAAATAGCAAGAAGAGATGTTTTGACCATTTTCAATATACTTAAAAAAAGTAGATAACAGAGAAAAATATATTTTTGAAGAGTAAAATGAATATAGCAAAAAAGAAGAAAATGAGAAAGAATATATATGATGTAGAATAAATAAATGATAAGTTGAGATCTGCTCCACAAAATAAGAGAAGATTTTCTGAATGTATATTTATAAAGCAAAGAAAGATAAACACTGAGTTTTTTCAGACACTTATCGAACCGATGTCCCTTTGGGAGATTAATAATGATTAAGACTCGATATAAGACTTAGAAAAGAAAGGAGAAAGGAAAGTAGAAAAAAGGTAGGGCCACCAGGCTAATATACAAAAATAACAACCAGTCGGAAGAAAAATCACCCAGAGCAATTATAAAAGAAACAAACTCAAAATATAAGAAACTGTACTGTATATCTATATCGAGGTGAATTGTGAACCAATGTTTAACGTGAAAAACTGAAAACAAGAAAGACTCCAACATCACCTTTATATTCCAACAGTTTTAGAAAAAACAGTCTTTTATTAAAAGATAACCAACCAAATAAAACCCATTCTCTATTCTCTATCTTTTCTATAAATCCTTCTTGTGAATTTTGTTTTCATTGAATTTTTATCATTTCCTCCTATTTCCTTGAAAAAGGGGAGGTGGCCCTTTTCAGACAGTAAAAAATCAATCAATGAATTTTGATTACTCAACACTTTTCGTGTGTGTAAAGTCATCATCAGAGCGTGAAATATTTTGTTTGACCTGACTAAAAAAATCCAACAGAACTTTGAGAAACATAAACAAACACATCAAAGACGTCATAGGATTGAGTCAGTTTTTTTGGCACATTATCGATCGGGATTACATCAAACAGTTTAAAACTCTTCTTGTCGCCAATCAAGTGTGCTAAAAAGTAGACTTAAAAGAAACTTTACAAAATATTACGTAAGCAACTGTACTTACATAAAGCAAATAATTCTTACCTACTATATTATTAACCCATAAAACTTAAACAGAATTAATGCAATGAATGCCATATATTTTACACCATGAAATTCAATGCGATATTTTAGGCCCTATTATGAAACTATGACCTCAGGAAATTACCCAAAGAACAAAAGTATAAATTTTAACCAAATCAAACAATTTTGGAAGTCTCCAGTCTCTGCCAAAGGTTTGTGTGCACACATACCGGGTGTCCCAGAAAAGAATTTCGGTGTTTGATCTAGTTTACTGATGTGGTCATTCATTTTCTTGCAACTTGCCAAATCCCCCCGAAATTGGAATTAGTTGCTACCCCCCCCCCCTAAGTAAATTTTTTTGAAAATCTTCAAATGTGTCTTCTTGGGTGCCTCTGGGTGCCTAGGGGGTCTGGGCCCTACCCTCTAGTTCCTCCCGGATTTGGCTTATGGGTTAAGTACGAGTTTCTGAGACTAGTTTCGAGTTGTCTTTTAATTGAGTTATTTTGAGTTGATAAAACTCGAGTTGTTCTGGGTTCATTGAATTTAAAATCTCCCTGAAGTTATATTTTTGCTTCAGCCAATTGCATTTGGTCTCGTCAATAAGGATCAACTCTTAAACTCATAAATCTCGTTTTTGCATGAAAAATACCATCCACCAGGTTGTTTCTTATGACATAATACTTTGCTTAAGTTTTCAACTCAAAAATTACAACTTAGACAAAGTTTTCAGTCAAGTTACTCGGAATAACTCAGCTTATCTTTGGATATTATCAAACTCAGAAAGCTTGACAGCTAGTAACGGATGTACAAACATCAACAATTTACCCTGGAAATGTTTGTAATCCTGTGTACTCCTGTAACATCCAACCATAAGGCAAGAAGATAAACATTCTGATAACTCAAGACCAACCTAGCTATTATCACACCAAGTTAGCCTTGGACTATAGAGGTATAAATTCTTTTCATCTCTATTTGACTGACTGAGTTCTACTATCAAATCGTGGATTACACAACCATACTCAACGAAGGGTCCTGCGTTTGGTACACACAGGCATAGAGCTATCCACCAAGGACCAGCTGCACTCTTAACTTCACAGAGAGTTAGAGTGCAGCTGAGCAGGTATTTTAACTTTGAGTTCATTGCTATATCACTCTGTTGTGTCAAAAGCTAGTGGCTCATTTTCTACCCGTTCTCCTCTCACTTGTTGTAACAAGGCCTCGTCCATGTTTGTCTCCATCAAATCAAACTGGATCTGATTCACTGTTGGCAAATGATATGTCCCTGGGTGATGAAATATTTCTCAGTGTCTCTCACATTTTTAGGCACCAGAGAAAGTTGACACCAGTTCAACCACACATCATTCAGCTCCTTCTGCTCCTGAGCGGCACAGTCGTAACCAATCCTGGACCTGCAAAAAAGCAGTCACAAAATCTACCAAAAAATCAATTGCATGTGACAACTGTCAACAGTGGTTCCACACTGACTGTATTGGTATGAGTAGTACAATATTTGATTGTTATGTCAAAGACGAAGAACTTGAATGGTTTTGTGTTGGCTGCGGAGCCCAAAACACATCAACTGGTGCATTCGATACCTCCATATCTTCTTTATCCTCTGACGAAACACCACAGCCAATCAAAAAGAAGCCTCAACAGAAAAAGTCAACAAGTTGCGTGTCCTCATCTGCAACTTCCAAAGCATTTGTAATAAGAAAGAACTACTCTCAACCAAGTTAATTTCAAACGATATTGACCTTCTTATTGGTTCTGAGACTCATCTGTCCTGTAACATCTTTGACTCTGAAATAGTACCAGAAACAGGCTACCAAGTAGTTCGTTGTGATCGAAATGACGGTTATGGAGGGGTGATCATAATTGCAAAGGACACATTAATCATTGACCCCATCAAGTCACCAAAAAGCCACCAAATAATAGCAGTCAAAGTTGAAACATTCGATAAACCCTTGATTGTCTCATCTTGTTATAGAACACCCCGAAATACTGACCAGGACAATGATAACCTAGCAAACTCAATTAACGACTTATCTAAAATTTAAAAGCAAATCCACAAATAATCGGTGATGAATCTACCTGACATCAACTAGGAAACATGCTCCATCGTTGATACACAATACACCCGTGCGTTGAACGAACAGTACCTTGCAGTTTTTGACACCAATAACTTCACACAAAACGTAGGTTTTCCAACCAGAAAACAAAAAGCCTTAGACATGATATTAACAAACTATCCGGAATTCATTGCAAGTTGCAAACCTATACCAGGATTCGGAGATCACCCAGGAGGTATTCTTGCTGACTTTTATTGCCATCCAAAAAGGCAACGCCCTGTACTACGCAAGATCTACCTATGGAACCGTGCAGACATGAATCAATTGAGATCAGACATATCTGACGAGTTTAACTAATTTTCAAGGAATGAAACTCTCAACACACCTATCAATGATTTGTGGTCAAAATTCAAGGATATAATTATAACAGCCCAAGAAAACGATGTACCATCTAAAACTTCTTCGAAACAATACACACAGCGATGGTTTACACGATCGTGTAGACGCGCTGTTCGTAAAAAGCAGAGGCTGTTCTACAGATACAAACGCACTAAAAAACCTTCTGACTGGGATAAGTATTATAGAAGCTTCTAAAAAAGCAAGAAAATCCTGTAAATCTGCTTATCATAACTTTGTTAATATAAACTTTCTATCAGAACACAAAACCAACCCTAAGAAGTTCTATAGCTACATGAAATCAAAAAAGAAATACAATGTTGGGATCATGTCTTTAAGTGCTAACGGTGATACCTTCACATCTGATAATGATATCGCTAGAATCTTGAACGATCAATTTTTAAGTGTGTTTTCTCAAGATGATGGAAAAACACCAACCATTGAAGGTATACCAACTCTGCCCATGGAGGAAATTACAG
>JAUJPO010133097.1:0-20761 GCA_032270745.1 Tiaropsis multicirrata | reverse complement strand
ATAAAACCAATTTATTGCAAAGCTTTTCAGACTGTCCAAACCGTCCATCATCAGGCTACAAATGAATGTAGGTTTATTAAGCCTAATTTATAGCCTGATGATGGACACAGACCGATGCATTACAATATATTGTTTTTATAAATTTTTGAATTCTCTTGCTTTTATTTATTATGCATAAAATCATTACATACACACTTCAAGGATTTCACTGGTTGACATGAAAAAAATCTTGTTGCCTACCCTTTAGTGCAAAAAATTAAAAGGAAAGCAAATACGCCATTTGGTACACATCTAGACTAGACCTTGTTCGCTTTACAAAGAAATTAGTTTTCAATTGTTCAATGCTTGTCATTCATTCTTCAAAGGTTATTATACATACAAAAACAAAAAACAAAAAGATAAGAAACTCTGCACCAGAAAAGGCACATGTTTAAATATCAGAAAAAATCTAATTAATAATAACAAACAATAGTAACATAATATGGTTGCTTTCTCTTTTAAAAATAAATTAAGCATTTAAGGAATAGCTGATAAAAAGTACCTAAAAGCTTTAAGGGTACAAATCTTTGCAGGAATTTAATTTTGCTGATCTTGGGCTTTTTATTGTTATAGTCCAACTGCAAAAATTAGTTCCTACAAAAAATTATGCTCTTCAATTTTACATCAACACCAAAGAACGACTCAAAAACAAGCTAATCGCTCTAAATAGTCAGTATAAAATACCATGGTCTGGCAATGTATTGATATCTTTTTGTAAAAGAAAAGTCATATGTCAATTTGCTCACTTATTGATCACGTGACCGTGACCAATATGTTCTCTTGGGATTTGTCTACTTTTGGATCACATGATCAATAAGTGAGCAACACAAACCAATTTGCCAACGCAAGTTCAAAATGTAAAAAAGGCAAAAACGAAAGACTTCCAGACCGGGGTTTTTATACTGACTATGACACATGTAAGGTAATTTCTCCCAATGATTATAATTTATTGATTTAATGTCAAGATTACAGCTTAGTCCACAAAGGTCTATTAATGGGATAAAATTTCGCGGGGATTAAATTTTGGGGATTTTGGCCGAATCCGCAAAATTAAATCCCCGCGAAAATCCAGAAAGGGGCCATCCGCGAAATTGAATCCCCGCGAAAAATTAGAAAAAATATCCGATCCGTGAAATTTTGAGATTTTCTTAATTATTTTGCCTTTTTTGGGGAAAAAAACTTATCGCAATCGTTATTACGTATAAAAAAATTAACGACTTTGCTCATCCGCAAAATTAAATCCCTGCGAAAAATTTGAAAATAGCTCATCTGCAAAATTAAATCCCCGCAAAAGTTTATCCCATTAATAGACCCAAGTATAAATAATTTCAGAAATATTTCAGCCTGGACATTATGAAAAATATTTTATTAGTTTTGTAAAAAGCACGTATTTCTAAAACCTCAAATATAAAAATCATTTTTCTGGTATCCAATCGCAGTGAAAATGCAAAACGAAACAAAAAAAACAAGCTCAGCTGATTTCAATTACAGTATGTCTTCACAATTTCAGGGAAATCATTTATACCTCAGCTTGAGCGAGATATCAATAGATAATCTCAAACAGTCAATTGAAACAACTAAAATCTGAACTAAGAAAATGCAAATAATTTCATATAAGTACCATCTATCGAGCATCCAAACGCTTCCAGAAGTCTTTATTGGCTAAAACGTTGCTAAAAATGTAATCGAATTGAGTTTGGTCGACAAAGTATCTTGACAAAGTTAACACATTGCCGCAAGTGTTACTTCTAGGAGGCAACAATTCTTCAAGGATTTCACCATTATATTGTACAAAAACACCTCCAATGTTTTCATGACCAGATACAAATTTCATGAAAAGACTAGCCTCTTTGGCATTCAGTTTCCCGACAAACTTATTGAGATAATGAAAAACCTGTTGCTCAGATTCTCTCAGCATAGGGGCATCAGCATATTTTGTTGTTAATCGTGTTAGAATGTTCTGACCGGTGGGTTTAATTTCCTCCATATACCCTTTAAAAAGCTCTTCAGTGATCTTGTTTAGCGGCAATTTTGTTTCTTCAACACCTTTTTTCATAAGCTCGATAAGATATGAAGGTTGGACAAAAGAAACATAATGAGACAGATTCTCTAACAGTGGTTGGACATTTTGTGGAGTAGGAATGCAAAAAAATCGGTTAGAAAATTGTGAGAAAAAGTTAACAAATTTTTCCTGCACTGAATCAGTGAATTTTGCATCCATTAATTTCACATCCTGATCGTCAAGACAGCTCATGAATGATTCAAAAATAAACTCTTTAGTTGGCATTTTCTGGCACAGAATGTGGTACAGCTGTGCTTTATTGATAAATGGTGGAATGTAACCTGTTATAATAAATCCACTGGCTAATATTTTACCCAGATTTTTCAGCTCGGCTTCAGAAAACATATTCATCGATAAGTTGAGTGTCAGAGAAAAATTATTACAACCGATGCCATTTGTTTTCACAAATTCTTCCCAAAAATCGGAAAAAAAACAACGAGTCAATCCATCCAAGTCTTGACCTAATTCATTCTCAAATCTAACAAAGATTTTTTGATTTGAAAAGTCAAATTGACCAAGAGCATCTTTCACAAAATGTTCACGTCTAATCACAATCTCTTGTTGACTGTAGAAAGTTAAGTAAATTTGTTCTCGATCATGGTTTATGATTTCAAGGGTTTCTGCTATCAATGACCCCCTAGACAAAAAATTTGTGATTTGAATGTCATCAGAAACAATGCAAAATTTGTCGTCATCTTTGACAAGATATTTCACAAACAAACTGGTGTTCCTTATGAGATTGGGTCTTTCCTTATTTACATTGTCAATATAATATTCTTTGCCTCGAAGGAATGGAAGTTCTGCTTCAAGCTTCAAATATGCCACTATAGGCTGGTTGTCCTGTTTTAATTTTATATTGATTTCATTTTTCCCAATCAATACTTTAATAACAATTTGCCTTCTAGGATCGATACTTGCGGCTAGAGGTACAATAGCACGAGCAGGTCTAACCACAGGAGTAGCAGCTGCAGAAAAACCGGGTTGATTCACTGGTGGGAGACTAGGTGTGGCCAAGACAGCTCTAGACGTGTTTACTGGAGCGGCAGGTCTAACCACAGGAGTAGCAGCTGCAGAAAAACCAGGCTGGTTCACTGGTGGAAGGCTAGGTGTGGCCAAGACAGCTTGAGACGTGTTTACTGGAGCGGCAGGTCTAACCACAGGAAGAGCAGCTGCAGAAAAACCAGGCTGATTCACTGGTGGAAGGCTAGGTGTGGCCAAGACAGCTCTAGACATGTTTACTGGAGCGGCAGGTCTAACAACAGGAGTAGCAACTGTAGAAAAACCAGGCTGGTTCACTGGTGGAATGCTAGGTGTGGCCAAGACAGCTCTAGGTACGTTGACAAGAGCAGCAGGTCTAACTGCAGGACTAGCAGCAGTAGAAATACTAACAGCACCTGGATTGAGGACACGTGCAGCTGCATAACTTGTTTGAGATCCACCAGGCAAAGTTGCATGATTTTCCAGTCGAGTGGTTACGGTTGAGTTAGGTAGGATTGCGGTACTTGCTGTTTGTGAAACTGCAAAAGAAGCAGAAGGGTTATCACTAGGGTCAGAAGTTATCGACTGGTCATCTAAGGTGATACAATTTGACGGTGCCTCATTTGCCACCACTAAGTTACCTTGATATTTCATTGCTTTCAATTCCATTGGAGAGTTCAAATTTCTCTCAATATGAATTCCTGCGTTGTTGAGCATATAAAATTTGAAGTTTGGTAATAGTTTAGGGAAGAATAGATGCATCGCTTCTCTTAGGTTTGACGATAGAGAAATTGATGTGAACTTAACAATTTCTTTGTCCACATCGTAGCATTGCTTGGGAAATCCTAAAACGATACAAAATTTAAACAAGTGATACTTTTATGGACCTATCAGGTTATAAAATTAAAATAACCCTTTAATGCCATGAGACTGAACGAGCACAGCTCAATTAATAGGCAAATTATTACAGCTATTATACCAGGGAAAGAGAACCGTTGTCTGATGAATGTGTCTATCTTTAAAAAATCATATCATAGGTATCCAGATGACCATCTTTGTGCAAACAATCAGAAAAAAATAAAGAACCAATTTTAAGAAAACCCCCAAAAACCACTTTTTTGGGCAATGAAAAAGGAGACTCTCAGCTATCTAATGAGCTATAAACTAACCTCTAATTCCTTTTGGTTCAGGAAATATTGACGTTTAAAGTTTGTCCTAGCTCATTTTAACAAAAAAGTACCCTAAAAAAGGGCTCGGCACGGAAAGGGTTCAGGCGACCCAAATTTAAGGAGGAAGGGGGTTAATATAAATAATAAATGTAAATCTTACGATTCTTCAAATTTTGTTCTTCGGTTAACAAGTTGCGGTTAATATTTACAATGAATTGAAATCTTTACTAACTTCAGATATCGGGGCCGTGTCAAACAACGTTAAAAGTCAAAATCATTCGTCTTAACCCCACCCACAATGAACTTCCCAATGATGGTAAAAGAAGAGTCTCAAAGTCTAAATCTCTATTCAACATATACAGTAGATCCCCCAGGCCAGAATACAGATTAAATCTCAAATGTCCCTCGGGATCTGATAAACTCACTTTCCTTTAACTTTATGTTTTTATTGGAATTTTTGTCCTTTTGAAATTCTTTCGCAACTGTTTATTTTTCTCGAAAGTAAAAAAGCTGTAGTTTCCAAGCCATTTGAACATACATGCCGTTTTTATAGTAGTCACTTTTGGTCTGACTAAGCAGTTCTTAAAAACAGAAACAAAACTGTTCTAACGTCGAAGCAACATTGTTTTATTAATTTTTTTAATTTGTAACCCAGAATCCTCTTGCTGAAACATCTAATCTAGCCTAGTCTGATTTCACTGACGACTTTGGTCACCAGCGTTTGAAGAGGCGGCTCGATCTGAACATCGTGGCAAACTTCTTTCATGACTTTCGCGAGGAAATTTCTCAGCTTGAAGCCCCCTTTTTTGCATGAAAGAGCGTGGTCTAGCGAGAACGACGATCCACACTCACAAGCCGATGGTGTTCGAGGGAGCTGCCAGCCATAGCGAATGCGAATTCGATCATGGAAGCATTGTTTGGACAGATGGTAACCTTCACTCTCCATTGGCAGCGTTGAAAGCAAGTTTTTGGACGTTGAAAGAACGCAAAGAAAATGTCATGTAGACATTTAGAGCGCGCGGCTCTTTTTTCCGATGAAGTAATCTATTTTAAGGAATTTCAACAACCACAAAAAAAGCCGAGCGCGGCGACGAGTTTCCCTTCTCCACCACAGTTTTTTTCTTTTTCTTCTGTCAAATTTCAGTTTCGTTTGTAGATGTATCAGAATCTCTTAATTTAACCAAAACACTACCCTTTTTCGAGGTCACGCTTTCTCGAATGATTATACTAGTTGACGATTGAGGCGACCGAAATCTTTTATTTATACTTTTCTTTTTTCCCCGTATCCAGGCTTTGACGACTGTGCGAAACTCACGATTTAGTACGGTATAAATGACCGGGTTACACAGTGACGTCATTGTTTTCATGACGTAAAAGACGTTGAGTATGGTGTAGTTGATGGTGATTTGATGCTGGAGAATGTTGGATTGGATGTCTAAGTAAATACGGAATGTGAAGTGAGGTAGAGTTAATGTGGCGAAACAAAAATACATGATGCCGAAAATGTAGACAGCACGGAGCTGCTGTTGCGTAATGTTACGTAGGTTCCGGGCGCACGGTGTCCGCAGTATGATTTTACGTACTTCCTTGAACATCATGAAAAACATGATCCCCATGACGGTAAAGGGAATCGCCAAATAAACCACAAAACAGATGATTGAATACCACATTTCAATAGTCATTATATTTTCGATCTCATCCACCGATATGTATTTGCCGTTTGTCAAGTACGGATGCAAGTAAGTCATTTGAAGACAAGACGTGAAAGCAGGAATGATCCATATACCGTACACGACGCGTCTGACTGATCTGTGCGTCACGATATCGCCATACCGAAGCGCGTGAAATAAGGATAAGGCGCGGTCGATTGTGATACATAGGAGATGAAGAACGCTCGCGCTGACGATAAAAGTCGTATAAATCTCCGCTCCGATACGCACGCCGTACGACTGGTGAGTGAACGCCGACTGTTCGATCACGACGTGACATATGACGGCTGTTCCGGACATCAAGTCACATACGGACAGGCTGTGAAGTAACCGGTTGGATGGTTTTTTAGTGAGTTGACGTCTCATCATGAACAACATGAAAACAAAAGTGTTGACGATGATAATGGAGACACTGAGGACGAGGTTGATGATATTGTTGCTATTCATGTTTTCCGTTTTCCTTTTCTTCTCTGTCTTATTCCTCTTTGCCTTTTGACCTTTTTTTGATTTTTGATTTTGTCACTATAAGGAAAGCAATAAACAAATTGTGAAAATCCACGCTTTAAATTGCTGGTTAAGTTTTATATTTACGGTATATTTTATATACCTTACCGGACAAAGCTTATTCGGAAAAAACTTAATTGGACAAAACTTTAATCACTTTCAAAAATCTTAGTCACTTTTGTCCCACTAAGCTTTGTCTAATAATAAGATTTTCCTCTACGCGGTACCAAGCTAAATTCCCTTTCTGAGAGACTTCCTTTTCTTATAAATAATTGCTCAAAACAAAAATTTGACCAAGACATGCGGGATTCATTTATATTCAAGAAAAATCTCCAAATACTTTTTTGTCTTGCTTGCATCATTACAAATGAAAGCAAGGTTCTCGGTTAACACTTTGTAACACTAAACAATATTGTAAAATTTTTAAAACACACATTCAAAAATAGCGTCTTGTTTCTATTTTGTTTCTATTTCCGATAACCTAGCTCTAGGTCAAATCAAAATTTGTCTTATTCATTTGGAATCTGCTCATTAGTTTCAAAATCAGTTACATATTTCGGTTTCCCATATGCGCTTTGAATAAATAAATCGAGCGAAATTACAAAAGGTCCTCCTACTAATGGTGCAAATACTAAACCAGCAGGTATGCAACGTCCATACAACTACAGATAATCTTTTTCGCTTACTTAATGACTATCAAGAAGACAAATTAAAAAAACTTAAAAATGCATGCTGTCTTTGTTGATTTCGAGAAAGCCTTCGATAAAATTAATCACTCTCTTCTTCTCTTTAAATTAAAACTATCTTATCCATATACTACATAATTATTTGAAAATAGAAAAGCTTTCATTTCTCACTGTCACTTCCACTCATCTATCTTTCCTCTTCAAGCTGGGGTTCCTCAGGGTTCCTTTTGGTACTGATGAAAAACATATCAAAATTTTCAAAACTGTACACGAGCGCATCGGGATAAAAGGGGACAAGTTTCGACCGTTAAAGGTGACCTTCTTTGACGAACAACAGAAAAAGAGACTTATGAACAACTTGTACAGGTTAAAGATCAACGCACCATCTTATAAAGTCAGTGTGACTGAAGATTATACAAGAAGCGAGAGAATAAAGATCAAGGAAGAAAGTATGAAAGCAAAGAAATTGAATGATGAGAACGACGGAAAAGAAAATTTTATCTGGCGAGTAAGGGGGTGTCCTAGGACATCACTTTACTTGAAAAAGATGCCACGGCCGAACAAGGCAAAACCAGAAACTACTGCATGTAGTAATAAATTGTAAAACTAGTGTCGAACTTTATTAGCATAAATGCTACTTTGTATACACTCGACTTTAAATAAATATATACATACAAACATACATACAGGGTTCATGTTTATCTCCAATTCTTTGTTCCATAACGTATAAACCAACTAATAACTCAACCAAATTCTCTCAATTTGCAGACGATTTGGCAGCTTGGGAGAAATACAAATACAAGTACAACTCGAAACTTGACGAATACATTGAACTGTTGATGAATTGGTTTGAAAAATGGGGATTAAAAGTTAACATGGAAAAAAGAAAACATTTCTGGGCAAATTTCGGGGCAAGCAAAATGAATATTTGGATACATGGCAATCATATTAAAAAAACTAAAGAAATAAAGTTTCTAGGGCTCAGAATAGACAAAAAGCTCAATCTTATAAAACATGTTACAGAGAAAATTAACAGCTCATATTACATTCTAAACCATTTAACAACTCTTAAACACCAATACTTTCTATCCAAATCCAAACTTCTGATGCTCTATAAAACAATTCTTCGATCCAAACATGAATACTCACACATTTGTCTCCTATCACTTTCCAACACTCAGCTATATCGACTTGAAATAATTCAAAATAAAGCCCTTAGATTAATCTTGAATAGGCCTAGATGGACTAGAATCACTGATCTATATAAGGAAGCAAACATCACTTCCATCGAAAATAGACTAAAAGCACTAGCAAAAAACTGGTACCAAAAAGCCCTGGGAACCCCAAACCATCCAATAAACAACTATACTTTTAAACCTTGTGAAAATAGAATCCAAACACTTTTCCATATGGTACAAAATCTGTAACTTTTTACTCATATTATTCTTTATTCTATTGTATATTTCTCTATTCTAACTTAACTTACGTAACCTTTATATTGGAACTCAATCGATCAACGCAACGTCTATACAACGTCTAGATAACGTTCCCGTGTTGTCAAGGCAATGGTCTGTGTTTTTAAAAAATCATACAGTTAGTAATCAGATCGCTTTAAAAATATTCAAACCGAACTCGCTGCTTGATACGTCTTAATCATCAACATCCAAAAAATATATATAAATGATGGTTCTCCTGACGACTAGGCTGTTTGTTGAAAAATAAAAAGTCTAAAGAGCCTGAAAACGTGCAAAGACTTCTAAATTAAACTCTTTAATTCCAATCAGAAGGTGTTCACCATTTTGGAACCTCGAAAACAACGAACAAAAGAAAAACCCACTATTTTTGTCCCGAGTATAAAAGATTTTATCAGATGAGGGCTCCCCACAATATTAACAGAAAGGAAAGCAGAGTATAGAAAATGAAGATCGTTCGTTCATTGCCACTAAAAGAAAAGCAAAAGGAAATTGCATAATAGGTAACCCCGCTCACTTTTAACCCTTTAAGAAGGGCGTACAGGGTTTTGAAATACCGATATACCGAGAGATTTTCCGCAAATTTCCAAAAACATACGCCCCCTGCATTACTCATGTCAGATATATTGGTAAGTAAGTAAGTTTTGCAACCGCAGTCGAGGGCGACCCGAAGGCTCTCTTTTCGAATAGTGGTATATCCCCTTCCTTTGTGGTATATCTTCAATTACTGGGGGCATAATGTATTTCTATTGTGCTTAATTGTGAGGGAATATAAAATTCACTTATTTAGTGAATAAGATGACCTCTTAGATAATTAATACAAAAAGGGCGTGTTGGTCAAACCCGACAACACTAAGAGGTGGTCCACTGCCACACCCAAAAAAAACACTACAAGAAGAAAATAATATGATATCTTGACGAACGAAGAAGGAGCTGCACATTCCAAGATGCGACGAGTCCTGCAAACCCTACGGGCTTCCACTTATCGAAGGTCTATGCAATCAAACTCCGATGTTTTCTACGCCTCGCAACCGAAGGGAACATAATGGTAAAACGTAATCGATTAAAAAAAAACATGGCGCAAAGGTAGTGAACCTTTGGAACATGGTCAGTACAAATTGATCTCTTTCGGGTTAGAGAAATCGTTACAAGCTGGTAAAAGGGGTTCCAAAGTGCAGCCATTGCTTTGAATCGTGATAGAATAAACGCATGGAATGCCGCTGGTTGTGGATCGCATACTGATTTAGGAGCACGTATAATGGCTATAAGACTTGTTGAAAGACCATCAGAAAAGAGACGTTGGTGTCTTCATCGTATCCGCTTAAGTGCCAGGTCGGTAATTTTGTGCTTGATGGAGTTATTTTTCAATTGCCTTGTAATTGGTAGTTCTTTTGAAACACCAGCAGCACAAAAGGTTCTCAGAATTTTTGACGGAGGAGAGTGTTGCTTTCGACCATTCTCCGTCACAATACCTTCCGTATCCTTCTCTGTATTACGTGTTGCTTTATACGGAAGCATTCTAAAGCCGTATTTCTAGTAGTGTTCCGTAGAATAAATTACGTAATGGATATAAAAAATTTAAGTAAAATTTTGTATATATAATCATGCTCAATTTGAGTACTTTTTATTCAACCATAGAAGTATTTTTTGATTCATTTTATAACTATATTTCGAATTCTTTTTTTGAGCAAATTCTAGTTAAATAGCAGCTAATCGGACATTAAAAAAAACTAAACAAACTGACAAAGAGATGGGAAAAGATTTAGACAATAACTATAGCGTGACGGTTACCCTGTCTTCATGTATATAGATTTTAAGTAATAAATATGTAGCAGTTTTTTGCATAAATGAACGCGCATTTAAAATTAAAACACTTCAAACACAGTGAAATGGAAGCATAGAAACTTTTTTTGATATAAAAATAGCTAACATCTGCAGGGGTTTATTGATCATTAATTATGCGCATAGAAAAGTCTATTTATATCATACGTATATATTCAAAATACATGAGAAAAAAGTATCAGTCAAAAGATAGTTTCGAGCAAAGCAAAGGGGAGACAATTTTTTTTGCTGATAAAGGGTGGTAAGGAGAAAAAACTTTTAGCAAGAAATTTTTTTAAAAAGCTTTTAAAAAACGTCTGCTTTCGTCTGACGTAAAATTGTAATCAAGATTTGATTTGGAAAAATATGACGTCAGAAAATATATCTAACGTCACAACACCAGTAGTAACCAGCCAATAAAATACCAACAAAACAAAGATTGCGGATCAACATCACTCCAACTTATCCAACCAACCAAGACAGTCGCTTTATCAGTATCACCACCAACAAACTATTAACATCAACAAACAACTCAAAGTTACAATCACTGAAAGAACTTCTACAAAAACACTTTACTAATAACCGCAACAGATTGCATTGGCGTGCATTTTACAACTACTGATTTAAGAAAGCCACATTATTCTCTCAACAACTCACACTAACTCCAAACACTCTTCAATCATGTATTCCTGGATCGCTTCTTTCTTCAACGAAGATTCAACCAACAACAACACGTTGTATGCTAACCAAACCCATCAACAACAAACGGGTCAACAAACGAGCAAAGATGAATGGACCTGGATTGAGTTGATTGATGACAAAGAGGAAAACGGTCTCATCATTATTCAGACGGACGAAAGTGTTCGCGCGCACAACCTCCAAGAGGATTCCTCACCCACCAAGCGCAAGCGACCAATCACAAGGCGTGACGTGCTCGCGCGTAAAACCTTCAGGCGGTCTTTACACACAGATCGACCATTAATGTCCCGGCCACGACCATCATCAATTAGAAAACTAACCAAAGCTGGTCCCTTGGATGTTCAACTTCGTAGATTCTGCAAAAATCAACAGACCACCTCTGAGGTATTGTCATCAACCTTTCCGACCAACAATCTTTTCAATATTGGTACCTCCAATAATCAATTTGATTGTGATATTTCATACCTTCTGAACAACACCACCTTCTTGAAATCCGTGCTGGAGGGAATTCTCAAACAAGAAGTAGTCGCACTCGATCGTAAGTCAACCTTATATTTTATCTTCAATACTTTTCACAACACAGCAAGTCTTTCTTGTTTTCCTCTTTGGGTGTTATAGCATTGGGTTATAAACGGGGCTTAGGTACGTAGGAGTGTGATATTTTTTTCTTCTGGCTATAGAAAACTGAAGAACTACCATATGCTGTTAGACAGCTAAATAGATATGATATTGTGAATAGATACCGATGCTTTCAATAGATAGATAAATCATAAAGAAAGTTGCTGGTTAGTTACTTTCGGCTTCCTTTCAAAAATCAAACCGCAGGCTTCACTCTAGTTTGAAGATTCTAAGAAAAACAAACAACGGATCACGATATCGGGCTTTTACTACCTGAATTGTGACTTTGTCAAAATCATATAGGCTTAGTAGTGTAGTCATAGTCAGTATAAAAACCCCAGTCTGAAAGTCTTTTGTACTTTTCTTTTGTTTACGTTTTGAACTTGCGAACGCAAATTGGTTTGTTTTGCTCACTTTTTGATCATGTGATAAAAAAAATAGACCAATCCCAAGAAATTATATTGGTAACATGATAAACAAGTGAGCAAATTGACATTTGACTTTTGCTTTAAACATTCTCGCCTTCGGTGTAGAAGGTCCAAGTTCGACTCCCACTCGGTGCTGCGATTCACTTGGCAAGTGAATAAACCTTCGCCCAGGATAACCCATGACATGTGAGCTTAGCTAACAGTTGACTGCTCCTTCGATAACTACATTCCTTCCCTCTTATAAAAAGTTAAAAGTGACAAAAGAAAGTGACAATGTCTAATAACTTTTTAGTGACGACGCTGAAAACTCAAGAGCGATTTACTTGAGAATGATACCATTCCAAAGCAAAACTAATATTTTAGGTGCGGCACTTAAAACAAGTGGGATTCCTGCTGTATGCAATGGCGGACACAGAAAGGTACTCAGAAATTTTGGCGAAGAGTGTTGCTTTTGTTCATATTCCTTATACGGAAATCAATACTCTCCGTCTAAATCTCTGAGTACATTCTGTATCCGGCCTCTTCTTTTTCAAAGGTATATTTAAATTTCCTGGAAATCCTTTCGAATTCAACCATACGTTTGTTCAACGTTGAAACAACCTTTTTATAACGTCAACGTCAGAACGTTATTTGGACGTTAAAAGAACATTGAAAAAACCTCTTTTGTCTGCTAGGTACCAGCTTTCTTTCTTTTAATAATTTGAACCGCAACAAGGGTTTATTCTTCAGATAAGTTGATAACAAAAAATATTGTTTCGTCTTGTTTGATAGAGGAGATAACTCATAGTTTCTCATTATTCAACAAACAGTCCTTCTTATAGATGATTTCGGATCTTTACTTTTTACTTGTGTCTCTGATCACAACTCTGAAAGGCTTTAACTATTCTTTTACCCTTTTTCACATTTTTAATGACTTCAAAAACTCATTAACCCTTTCCGTGCCGAGCCCTTTTTTTGAGCACTTTTTTGTTAAAATGAGCTAGGACAAACTTGAAACGTCAATACTTTTAGTTAGAGGACAGAACCTAGTGTAACTGAACCAAGTTTTTTGTATTTTCGTTCACTTAATGTCAAAATATAACCAAAAAACGGTCACATAATCTCAAAAAAGTAAATTTTTGGCAAATTTTGGTATTTTTTTACTTTCGCAAGGTCAAAATCTCTTCCAAAAGACCAAATTTCGAAATCTTTTGTGTTGCAACTGAATGCGCATATACTAGGCTTTACAAATGCCTGCCTTAACCCCCCAAATTAGGTCTTCAGTTTATAACTATTTTACGTTTTGAACGAGCGAGGCATTCAATATCAATAAACATCACTGTGAAATTATCTATGTGGAACATCTAGCCTGTACCTAACCCTACGTGTTCCTTAATCTACCGTAAAATTTCCTGAGCAAAAAATCTCGCCGGCTAAAAATCGCACGGCTCAAGATTTTTTGTTAGACTAGCGGTTTTCACTTGGACTATAAGATAGTCTTCCAGCGGTTCGGTATAGGTCTGTGAATCAGACTACAAAATCACCAGCTCTTATATCTAGAAACTGTACATGTACAGAAACTACTTAAACTAATACAAATACTTAAAAAGGTATTTGAAACTGCTTGATCGTAATGGTAAATAGATCAGTGCAATCAACAAAAATTTCAAAAACGTAAAATGCAATTTTCATGGGGCATAGAGACAGGGTGTGAGTAAGGCAAATCTATACAAAAGAAACGTTCCAGGGTAGTGGGGGTCAAGCGGACCGGACTGGTCATCCATAACGGCTTATTCAGCTTTTTTTGAACTTAAATAGAAGAACACATGATCCATCATATCAAGTTTCTTGATCATTTATTACCATATCATTCTAACATTTGTAAAATTGCTTAGCCTTCCTCTTTTATCAAGAGTTTAAACTTTCGTTCTTACTTTACTTCATTGACCCAGCAGGCCCACAACATTATTCGAACATTGTTATCAACGTCCAAATTACGTTCTGACATTAAAACAATGTTATTATCCTTGTTTGGATATTAAAACAATACTATGGAAGCCGAGAAGGGACAACCTGCTAAGTTTTTTTTCAAATCCTGAAATCTTTTTTGAAATCTAATACGTTCCGTGCGCCTACAGTACTTGGAACTCCAAGTTCGACTATGTACGCTATATGACAAACAAAAAATAACATTAGGTACTCACAATATTTTCTTGGTTAATCTACGAGTTCCCTCTTTGTTCTTCAAAATATCCAAATCAGCAGGGTGTCTAAACCCCTTCTCTTTATATTTGATATTCTATAACCTCTATTATTTTTATAAGATGATTCTTAACAGCTAGCAAGATTGACAGGCATAAACTTTTGAACTCACATCTTTTCTATTGAAAAGGTCGAAACATAAACCCCACCCCTTCTTACAACGATGGTCGATTTTGTTATGTGAGAATTACACCGTGTGCCACGCGATATAAACTCAATGTGAGAAAAAAAGACTCTTCTTATTTATTCTCCTAAAATAACAATCCATAAAAAAAGGTTTTTAATAAAGTTAAGAAAGATTTTTGGATCAGACGAACGGCGATTTCTTTTGACGTCACTGAGGTTTCCAGACTCTTGAAAATCCCTTTGCTCACGGCTTTGATATTGAAAATGATATTTTCTTTTAAAAACCCAGGTGAAACTTTATTCTGTGTAACTACAACAGATATACCCGGGGAAGAGGGGAGGGTAGGTACTAACCTTATGTTCCGACGGATGTGTGCCGATGGGGTTGCTAAATTATTTTTTGCGAGTTTTTGCCAAAGATCGTGAAAAAGGATTCCTGAATGGGACTCCAAATTTTGCCGAAAATTTCCATATATCTTTCACAAATTTTCCAATTACTCTACGAAGGAACGATTTTGTATACTTGTGTTTTTGCGACACCGAAGGTACCCTGATTAGCGGCACACCACAAGTACTCCCTGGGCTGCTCCTGTTTTTACGCTCCAATCATACACGGGGAAGGAGCAACTTAGACTAAGGTGGTAACTGGTGCGCACGATAAAAGACCCTTTTTTTAAGGGTTGCAAAAAGCACAACAAATTAAAATAGGGTAGTTATGTCCATAGAACTGTAAAAATTTATTCAGATCAAGCATTTTGCTAATTTCTCAATTTTAGCTCAGAAAACAATTATAGGTAACAGCCCGTGGCAAAACCTTGCTCTTCAGTTATACTTTTTTGCATTTTCCATCGGCTAATGGGTAGCAAAACTTATGGTAATTTTTATAGTTCTTTGGACATAAAGACAACCCCGTTTCTCAGACCCGGTGGGACCCCCTACCCACTTGAAATACAGGCCCGAAAAACCATTCCCGGTGAAAAAATAGCATAGAAATTCGTCCCCACTGGAATGATCGACTTAAATGTCTCATCCTCAGCAATATTCTGAACAAAGAACAATAGAATTTCGTATCCCCAGTGGAAAAACTCCGTTTTTATAAGCCCATTGGATTTTATATATTTTTCATCTATCCCAACTGGAAAAAGAATCCCCACAGGTCACAGAGACAGGGGTGTATAAAGTTGCAAACATTCTAAACCGTTTGTGTTTCACTGTTCAGAGGTAGGTACAGAGAATAATTAAAGATTTTGACGGAGAGTATTGGTTTCCGTATAAGGAATTACGAGCAAAAGCAACACTCTCCGTCGAAAATTCTGAGTACCTACTGTATCCGCCCGCCACTGCTGTTAGTGTTGTTATCACCTCATAACAATTACCCAGTAGACACGTGACGTTTTTTCAACGTTCGCCCAACGTCCATATAACGCCCATATAACGCCCGTAAAACGTTCTGACGTTAAAACAACGCTACGTGACTTCTGGGTTTCTCTTACCAGCAACGACGTTTAATTCCTCCTGAAATTCTTGGCACTTAGTTTTCCGTAGTAATCTACGGTCTACAGTCTCTTAAAAGAGATTGGTGAACGAAGTATCGAGACAAAGATTTTGCTATTTTATTCAAGAGACTTTTGTACGAAATAAAGAACGAAGTGGTCTCAAATTGCCAGATGAATTATAAGTGATTCCTTGTCTCTATCAACCGTTTGAGTTACTTAATCTTAACTTTATGGTGACGTAATAAACTCAAAGATTATCGAGGTTAATCTCGTTCCTCAGTAGTCTTATTAAGGTTGTGCAAAACATATATTAGAAATATCAAATATGTGTTTCTCTCTCTCTCTTTTGTCAAAACCCTTTGAGAAAAGAAAATTCGACTAGGTACCTTATCTATTGAACAAAACTTAACCGGACAAAATCTTTGTCATCTCCAAATTTTCTAGTCACTTAAAAATAGCCTAAAACATATCAGTCCGACAAAATTTCAGTCACTTTCAAAAAATCTATTCACTTTTGTATGACTAAGTTTTGTTTGATAAAGTAGTTTTGTCACTAGACTGATATCCTTTCATTTCATTTAGTCAGCCTCAACAAGACTATCTCATGCGGTCCAAGTCAAAATCTCTAATCCAATAATCAATCTTAGACTGCGCGATTTTCAGGTGGACGAGATTTTTCCGCGCGGGGTTTTTACGGTAGATCTAAGAACACTATGTTCCATACTTTCCCGCCGCCGTTATTCTCTAACTGCCGTTTATGGCTTTAAACCTCAGCAACATAATTTCTCCGTTTCTACTATCACTTAAAGGATGATAAAATCGCAAAGCGTTGCATCCATGGTTGCACATTTCCCGCTCATTTCCCGCAAATCTCACCGCAAAGGCGTTACATATAAACCCACATCAGTCGGGTTTGGTAAGGGCTAGATTTCTCTTTACCGCGAGAATTCAAAATGACTCCTTGTGTTTTTATAACCTAGACAAAAGACTGATTAGCCTCCTTTCCATGCAACAACGACAATAGAAACATTAAAATATATTTTAAAATCGAGCATTGAAATAAACAATCATAAAGTGTAGCATAAGGGATCAGCAGTTTTAAATCCCTTTGATTGCAAAATAAAATTGTTAGATGCGAGAGAAAAAGAACAGACAACAAAGAAGTTTCTCTAACTCTCCTATTTCTCGTTTCCGTCAATAAATTATTTAATCGATTTTTTGGCAATTTCTTTTTAAGGAGTGTCTTTTGTAATTGTTTTTCTCGAAACCTTTTCTCCATAAAAGTATATATTTCCTCTTCAAGATGGCATTGGTTTGAAATGTCATCCACAAAGATATAAAAAGATACAAATAGTTCCACGTGCCGCTACATTCAATTTTCAAAGATATTTTTTGGATAATCAAATGTTGTTCTAAAATACATTGCCTCACTTTTTTGAATTAGGTCCCAGAAAAATAAATGGCCAAAACGTAAAGCTACTTTCTTCTTTATCAGTGAATAAAAAAATAAGTAGGGCCTAATTAAAAAAAATGAGGCAAAATATTTTAGACAATTCTTTTTTCTGTCGGAACCTTTTTAAGGTTAGAAGGTATGGTCAAAAAAGTTATCGAGATAATCGATTAGCAAAAAAGTTTCTTTTATTTACTCACTCTATAATGGGTCAGTAAACAAAAAGGTATTAAAAAAAAAATTGCATTATCTCAATAAATATAAACAAATTTATATTTGTGATTTAAGAATTGGAAATGAAATAGAAAATTGCATATAATTATCAAAGAAATATTTTTCTCATTTTTTTCATTTCAAGGGTAAAGACAGTCAGTCCTTAACAACAAAAAAGGTCAAAAGCATAGCTCAGTCTGGATTATGAGCCCACCTAATCGAGAAAAATCTTACCTGAGAAATAAGACCTGAGGTTTTCCCCCTTTTCCCAACAGACACGTTTTGTCAACGTCTTTACAATGTTTTAATGTTGAACGTTGACAAAATGTTGAAAAAAATGTCTTGTGTCAGCAGTTTTGTTTCTTGGCGAGTCTGGATTTTGAAATGGATTAACAGGACAATATCGAGGATGATGTAGGGTGAAAGTATCTAACAAGGTGGGGTGAATGAAAAGAAATTTGTGTCCAAAAGAATTCTCCCTTAATCCTCCAAAATTCTTAATCAATCCCCCCTAAATTCCTCTACCCCATTCTGGTAGATACTCTCTGACTACCCCCTTATTCAAGGAGAGTAATTATTTTCCATAAGCATATAGGGTAATTAATACACTCTCCTCCATATGTTATAGCCTACCTCTCTAGCCATCATTTCTCACTTGCAACCAATGAAGCTGATTTTGAGTGATGCTTTTGTTCATATTACATATATGGAAGTCAATACTCTCCTCCTGTATCTTTAAGCCTCCTTTTTTCCTCCTTCAGGTTCATTACAACAATGGCTGGACCTTCTCATGAACGTTGGTCGCATGAAGCGCAATGAAGAGAACAAGCGGCCGCTGGCTATCGAATGGCGTAAGAAGGAGGATGAACCGATATCCATTGAATGGCGTTCGTCACCGGAAGATGATCTTTCCGATATATCGCAAGGTGTTTTAATTGAAGAAATCGATGACATTGAATTCGAGCTAGCTGCTAGTGATGACGTCATCATTACAATGGTTCGATATCCACTCCCACGTTGGCTAAGACGTATCAACACTTTTGATCTTCGGGCTGAATTTCCTGAAGATTTGAAACATCTCAAGCCTAGTGATTTCCATCAAGCGTGTGGACAGTACCATGTCATGCCAATCCATACTTGCGACACTTTGACTCAAGTACCTTCCTGGATGCAGCGTATTGACATTGTCGAGTCACGTCTTGACAAGGAGGTAACTTCCAGGATAAGCGTCCCCTCTTGGATTAGGAGGGTTTGTGTCGATGACGAGGAGGTAGAGGGATGCTACCAGCTACCTTCCTGGATGAACCGTATCAATGTAGATATCGCGGATCCTAAACCAATAACGAGTAATTGGGTTCCGCAAGTAAGAGGATCAAGCTCCTGGTTCTCTTCCTATTCCACAAAATGGGTTTCCACCGCCAGTGCCACAAGCAGCCCGCCTCGAAAATGGTTTGGTGCTACTTCCGAAACGTCTTTACTTCTGAACAATGGGCATGCGCATAACATTTGCAACAGTGTGATCAATTTTGCAATGGTGTTAGCTACAGCCACATGTAAAGCTGTAGAGACCACTGCAGTTGAACTGGTCCACCCCAATGCGGTACCAAACAGCCGCCTTCAACCTAACACATGCGCCACTCAGAAAAAGAAACGAGCTTTATCACAAAGTTCGTTGACTGCCAAACACTTTGCCACAAGGAGTGCAAAGAAAAATAAGAAATGGCTGAACAAAGTTAACAACGTCAAACAAATCCAAAATAACAAACGCCAACAACGTTATAACGCTAAGTGCTTCAGCGGAAGCAAGTGTGTTCGCGCCTGTTAAAGTTCCCCGTCCACCGCCCACCAAAGCAACAAACCTTTTTTTGTAATACCATGATATTTTACTAAAACTTTATAAAAATTCCAAAAAATAGTGCACTATCTCTACTTCTTTAACTTCAGTTTACCACCTCTGACGTCATCAGCGGTGGATACAGAAGGTACTCAAAAGTTTTCACGGAAATTTATTTGTGTCCACTTCTTCCATATAAGAAGTATAGCAGATGAAAGCAAGAAACAAACTCCGTCATCAATTTGAGAATTTTTTGTGTATTCCTCACTGTCATGTCACTTAATGCACACAAATATGATTTTTGTATATAGTTAGATGAATTTTTTTTGTAGTTTAGTCGATTCTTTATTTATTTACTTGTTGGTACTATATTTGGTACTTCTAAAAATTTTGAAATATTTTAGTCTTTTTTCAGAGTAAAAAAATATTAGAAAAATAACGATTAAAGAATATTAAGAATAAAGAATTGTTTACGTGCTGCTAACACGTTTAACTAAAACAAGTCCGATATTGCTTTTGTGTCACGAACAAGGTTAATTTAGGGGAAAATCGAAAATTGTTTACATGCTGCAAGCAAACACGCTGAACTTGGCAAGTCAGATAGTGCTTTCGTATCACTAACAATGTTTAGCAATTTAAAGAGGCAATCCAGTCATTTTGTGAGTCAGTTAATCCATAAATCTTTTTGTGGCTTGTTCTTGTGAACTAGTTGCTGATCTTTGGCTGGTTGCTGGTAGTACTTAGGGATTCTTCAAGCAAATTTACTTGTTTTTGTTAGAATGTAAAAACTGGAAAATGTAAAATTTAGTCCGCAGCTTCAGCTTCTATGCTCCTGAGCAAAGCCTCTAATTTGTGACACTGATTTTCTTATGCTGAGGTGTTTCATTATAAAATCTGGGAAATCTGGTCTTATATAATTTAGTTTGCCGAAGATAATGGAAGTTTTACTCAATACCACTTAAATCTGCTGTGGACCAAATTAATGATTGAATACGTTGCTGTATCTACCGAAGTTTGCAGCCGTCATATCACGACTGGATTTTTAACAATAAAATATAGTTCTAAAATTCTAGAATTACCAAATCTCCAAATTTAGAATGTAATTGGCCAGCAACAGACACAACCATGGTCGTAATATTTGAGACAAAAGGGAAATTCCCACGAATTTTCAAAACCACAAACGATTTGGAAGTGCTCTAAGTTAGGTTGGAAGGGT
>JAUJPO010132986.1:0-20775 GCA_032270745.1 Tiaropsis multicirrata | reverse complement strand
TCTAGCATTAGAACGTTCTTTGGGCGTTGAACAAATGTTGAAATAACGTTGTTCTAGCATTAGAACGTTCTTTGGGCGTTGAACAAATGTTGAAATAACGTTGTTCTAGCATTAGAACGTTCTTTGGGCATTGAACAAATGTTGAAATAACGTTGTTCTAGCATTAGAACGTTCTTTGGGCGTTGAACAAATGTCGAAATAACGTTGTTATAGCATTAGAACGTTCTTTGGGCGTTGAAAAAAACGTCATGTGTCTGCTGGGTAGGTAGGTAGGTTCTGGAAAAAGAAGACATGAATCAGCATGACATACTGACGAAGCACTTTTCCCTTTGGTTGTCGTGAGAAAAACGCCTTATTTACGCAAAATAAGCCGCTTGTTTTTGACATCAAAGCACTTGACCAACCAATAGATAAGAGTTTCTTTTCTCAATTAGGTGCTCCTTTTCTTTTCTATTGATTTATTGATATTGTGTTGTGTCCTTCTTTGTATTCTGTGCTCAGGAAATAGCCTCAATCCGCTGCTTTTTAATGACATATTGACGTTTGTTAAAGCTAATGATGTCATTACTCTTCTTCAAAAAAATATTTCCCATATTCACCATAACGTAGAAATGCACCCAAATATAGTTGGGATTATTGTGGTAAATACTGTAGTGTACCCAAGTTCAAATTTGAAAATTTAGTAATTTAGTATTTCTCAGTGACCAACAATAAAGGATCGAAATGAAATTAAGTGTAAACATATTTAAAACCTGACATTTCTGTAAAAATTAGCAGGTAAAAATACATCAGTATTTTTCATAATTTCGAAAGTTCAAAACATTTCCGTTTATTCTTTGAACAAAAATAAGTTCACGTCACCTTTCGCTATAAAAGTAATTTTTGTTACTTACATATTGTCACAACTAAAAGAAACTCGTAAATCACATGTCTTGTCAACTAGAGACTTAAAAATTTATAATGGTGCATCTAAAATTAACTCGTGGCCATTATTTTTCAGTCAAAACATTTGACGTTACTTTGGGAACGTGTGATTACAATAATTTTGAGAGAACATTTTGCGCAAATATAAAATACATCCTGTAGTCATGCGTGGCCGTTAAGTTTAATAGCCAAATAATATTTTTGAAAACAATCCTGCGAAAGCTGTCTAAGATTTATTGTTTTTTAATATTTTTATACTTGAAACTTTTCTTTAAGCTGGACCAGGTTGTCCTCTTATGCATCTCAGAAAGTTATTTGATAAAAAGATATCATATAAAAATCGTTCCGAAACCGTTCTCAATATACTTTGCTGAACCATTTTGTCGCAATCCGTTTAGTTTGACTCCTCGGTTATTCGACACTTGAGCTGAGAGTAATTTCTTTTTGTTTCATTCGTGTTTTCCTGGTTTCTACATGTTAATTGTTTTTTTGTCTGTTTAGTCTGTTTTTAGAATTTAAAGATCCGTCATCGTCACAGTGGCGAATACAGAAGCTTCAACATTCTCTGTATAAATATTTTGAGTATCTTCTGTATATCTGCGTCATGAGAACCTGGTAATACTAATATTGAAGCGTCAACGCAAAAGGCAGAATGTTAATACAAGAAAATTAGCAATGCGAAACATAGAAAAGGCACATGCGCGAAAGCAATCGTCTATTTTTATGCAATGTCTCACTTAAACCGACACTTTAGATTAAAACTGGAAATCTATTTTTTTTATTGACAAAAATAAATTTCACATCAACAACAAGTAGAATAGTTTATGTCGATAATTATGAATGGCAGGGGGAATGGCGCCGTGGTGGAATTCGATCAACGGAAACTTTCAGCTTGGTGCCAGCCAGCATAATGTGACGCCTGCACCAATAAAACCGTGAATGAAATATCACAGGATATGATATGATCTACTATCTATACAGAAATTCCTCGTTGTTCAAAGCCACCATTGACGTGACTGAAACTTTGAAAATGTTTAGAGACCCCAGTTTTATTTTTAATCCAATCAATAAACTCAAATTGGTCTTTACAAAATTGGAAAGACTTTCTTCATTTTTAATAGTATGTTTAAAGATTTAAACTAACTTAATGAAATCAGTCAGGAAATTATTCAAATCTTTAATTTTGCAATTTATAACCCTTTCTGTCCCCTTTCTGTGCTGCAGCATTTTCCAATTCCTGAAAGAAAATTAGCAAACTGGCGAGTGAAAAGTTGCGATGCCAAATATACTGGATATCGGCACAGAAGGGATTAAAAATGATTATTTTAGGTTATCCAAGGTTATCAAGCGAAAAATTATTGCCTCTGAATCGAGATAGTGAAGATCAAGTACAATCATATTTCAAATTCTATTTTCCAAATTCCTAATACGACAAGGAAATTAATTAATCAAACACCATTTTTGGTCATTAAAAAACTTTAAGCACGCGCGTGCGTCAAAAGTCGTTAATACATTGCAATCTTTCCGTAAGCATATTAGTTTCCTTAGGACCATGTTAAAAAAATGTGTCAAAATTTATAGTCTCCGAGTAATGTCGTTAAGACATCATTAAGAATGATATGCTAATACCTTTTATCCTTGCTTAATTAATGGGTCGTAAAACTAAGATATCATATTATTCCATATGTTTTGCATCAATAGACCTGGATTTGCTTGATCCTGGAAAATCCTGATAATTATAACGAGTGTTTTATTATGTCGCATTGATTCAACTTTTGTCGTTAATTTTATAATGACTTAACCTTGACAGTCTTAACAGTAATTGAATTTTGTCTTCCAAAGAGTATTTCTTGGAATAGAAGCCATTCTAAACCTAATCTATTGGCAATGAATAACGATAATTCCGCATCTCGTACCCAGAGCCTAATTCTCAAATCGTTTCAAAATGCTATCAAAATCATAAAAAATGAAGGAGAGGACTAGGGACGAGTTTGAAATCATATGGCAAAAGTGACGTATTGTCAACAAAGATTAGATTTCATTAACATTTGGTTTAATCACAATCACAATCATAAAATTTAAAACCAGCACAATGTCTTGGCCTAAACGCAAAATCTATTTAATTTAAATTCAGCATAGCTGACTACTATGGAATCTTCATTTTTTCATAAAATAATTTGAATAGAACTTTCGTGAACAAAAAAACAACAAAAGAACAAATGACAATGACGTCAACAATACTCCTCTGCATTTCTGGAAGTGGATCAATATTTTCAAAATAAAAGAATAATTTTCTATTTTCTCGTTTTTTTGCTAATGGAGCAAGATATTTTTATTGAAATATTTAACGTAGAAAAAGTATCGAAATCAACATGTTGCATTATTGTCACTATCTCCTGCGGATTTCTGTAAGTTTTATGTAAGTCTGAGTCGAGTGTGGACTACACTTACCCGTCGCACGTTACGGGGTCAAATTTGGTTGTACAGCACACCACGTCTTTCCACAAAACCTATGACAAAACCCACTGATCAAAATTTTAACTCAAGATTAGCAGTAAGATTTATTCAAGTTTCAGTTTTAAGTCAAATCAAATGGGATTGACCATTTCTCCAAAAATTACTTAAAACTAACTATCTATAAAACTCAAGATGGGCTAATTATCAATTGCAAGGTGTATGATGCGATAATATTGACCGATAATTGATAATTAATGACGATAATTGAGTTAATTCGTGATCTTCAACAAGTAATCCTACATAAAATAACATATCATCACGTATTTTCAGCATGTAATTGCCAGACCGGAATATGTTGAATGTAGGCTCAGGAAAGAGCCTTCACAATACACTATTATGTAGAGTTAAGTATTAATCCACATAAATTATTTTGCTTTTACTGACTGACTATGCAAAAACAGGACAGATTACAAAAGGTCACGCACACAAAAATGTTTACTATTTTGCACTTTCATGTATTCATTGCATTTTTATTTTTCATGCATGCATTGCAGTTTTTTTTATATCCTCGTTGCAAAGAAATTGTTGCCTTAAAATCCACGAACAATTGTGCCTGCCAAAATTAGTTAAATAGGCTCAATGGGGTGAAAGTCAAATCTTTCAAACCCACGGGTTAGCTTAAATGATAATGTTTTTCTTGTGGGTCATGAAAATCTATTGTTCTTTCATCATAATCTTGGTGGGGTGGCCCTTTGAAATTCTTTGTTTTACCCCTGCGAGAGAGAATGTCCCATTATCTCCTGGGTGACCATTTTCTCCACTGGGGCGAAAAAACCGCCGGGCCTTTCATGGGCGATTTTTCCATTTGGAAAATCTCAGTGGGTCTCAGGAACAGATTGCGAAATATAACTTCATTTTGCTATCAAATAAACATCATCTCTGAAACACACACCCGTTGTATTTGAGCTTTAATACATTCGCCACCCCAAATGTCGCAATTTTTCACCAATACGGTCTTGATACCGAAAGAGAAATATTGAAGTGATTATGAGTCAGACAAACAGAATATTGATACAACTTTCTAAGCCCCCACATAATAATTTCCTCATCACCAGATAGAAAAAAACGGTTCTTATTCTTTTAAACGGTGTTTATGAATGATTACTGGTCATATTTGATATTAGCCTTCGTGAGGTTTTGAAATTTCGATTTGATTTTGTTTACATAACGGTCTTTCAGTTTTTTAATTAATGAACCAGCCACACCGCTGTTCCATAACAACCTTCAATTTTTGGCATCAGATGCATAAACATGACCGTTAGACAAAGTACTATTTCTGTAACATAACAAACAATGGGTAGGGTATCTTTTTAATAAGTTTCGAACATTAATTTCCTTAGGAGGGTTCTAAAAAGACTTTATTTGGCCTCTGCTTTGTTTATATCATCAACTTCAAAGGTAGGCAGGGCTTTTTTGATGCAAATCTTTCCAAATTACTGCTTATTGTTTTTGCCAGTGGTAACTATTATAAAAAGTTAATTAAGAAATTCGATTGTGCTGCTTGTTGTGTGTTTTTTTGTTGTGATTCTCTTGCAACAAGTAAACTGCTTACTTGACGCCATCTGATAAATTACCATTAAACAAGCGTCTTATCTTTTGAATTAAATACCGGATTCCATTTAATTTTACAGCCGTTTCTTGAGATTCCATAAGCATAAGGGAGGTCATCTTTAATTACAAAATGAATATGGTCATTTTGTAGATAAGATTTTCTAACTTCGCTTTGGTGCGATATTTTTTGCAAAGGTTAAAAAACACAAAGCATGAGAATTTAAAGAACTGAGTTAATGTAGTTTTTCAGGTCTATAACACGTAAGCAAGTAACTTAATCGGGAAGACCTAGTGTTTATAGTGGATTGAGAGAAAAGGGAGTCTGTTCTTCCTTCACTAGCGATAGGCTACTGGGTGATTAAGACGACGGAGCGCTATTCATTTCGTCAAGTCCCAGTGACTTAAAGCACAATTCAGTTTCACTTTTTTGTGAGCTCCACGCTTTTATTTTTATAAAAATGTACTTTATAAATTAGCCAAACAGTTAAGAACAACCTAAGAATATTTTAAATTTTTTCAAGGTCAAATTTTTCTTTGGAAATTATTTCTAAATACATCTAAAATCTTTCTCAAACTGATTCAGCTTGCCGAAATTTTTTATATCATTTTTCAGACTGAGGCTGATAAAAACTTATATCACTTTATATCAGAACAGAAAAGACAAAATTATACCAACAAAAGACTATGTTAAGAATATGATTTCGACCAAAAAGTTAAGAATATTTATCATGAAACCAAAAAACACTATTCTTATAAAAAAGAAGCGTGTACTCATTTGTTGAGTTGACTATAATGCAATGCTGGCAGAATGTTGGTAGTATAATGTTTGCAAACTTTATTATATTATAAAATCCGTCTCCTTATCTAAATTATCTAGAGGGTACTAGAGGAGTATATTGTTCCAAAATACCTCATTATAGTGGAATCCTCAGGTTACTACAGTGCTGGCAAATCAATATCTCTGAATCCCTTCTGTATCTGTCTCTGAACTAGTTTTAAGTTCAAGATTATCAAAATGAAAGTACAAAAGAAAGTTTAACGAGAAGAGGTGTTGCTGGTTACTTACATCAGTCATATAACAATGGCAAAATACGAAATAATTTGCTAAATCAACCAGCTCGCAGTGACTTGAAGTCGGACGTGAATTTCCCAAGCAAAGAATCCCTTTTAATATGACTCATCCGATATGAATGGTTTTCTTTATCATTGCGTCAATTTTATCAGATCCATTTTATCAGATTCCCTTCAAATTTGATTACACTATAATCTATATTAGTAGTGTAGAGCAAGGAAGGAAGTAAATACTAATAATGATGTTGGTGAAAATCTGGGTGATTAAAACCTGATCGTTCTTAAGAATAATTTATTGACAAATTTAACGATGTTCTAAAATAAATAATGAATCACACCCGGAGGGGGGAGGGGGGCACTCAAGGAAAGTGAACTGCCGGACGTGCTGCCCTTAAGGGTAGGTCTTTCGAGGTTCTGACAAAGCCTAGGTACGCCCAGGTGCACTGTAAGGGAAGGAAATTTGAGAAAATTTTGAAAATCTTTGCTAAAACTGAGGGAAAATTGCCGAAAAATGCACTGTGAGGGTCGGTTTTCAGCAAATTTTGCAGTGCACTGTAAGGGTCCGATTTCTGTCCGAACGCACGGCAGTTTCGGGATCGAGTGCGCAACGTCTTATGATACCACAAGTGCACAATAATTCTCTTCAATTAATATCGCGAAAATTTCGTGTGTTATGGTTTATAGAGACCTAAATCTCTCACACCTGGTAAGCCCTAATCCACTAGAAAATTAGGTAATCCTGCTTGAAAGAATTAGTATACTATCGTGGGGGAGGAGCACTCAATGCCAAAAGTAGTGAACATTTGGAACAAAAATTGGTTTGACCCTCACAGTGACTGCATAACTGTAAATGTTTTGAAAAACTTCTTTTGTCATTTTCCCTCAGTTTTAGGGTTTTAGCAAACAGTTTTTTCATATTTTCTACCCTTAAAGTGTGCCTGACTTTTGACAGAACCCTATATTTTCTGAAATTTGTCTTTCCCACGGGCCTACTGAGAAATCTTTCCTTCGACATTATTCTTGTCATTTCAGGATTCAAGAAAGGCTGTCCATTTGTCTGTGTTCTTCTTTCCATACAAATGATATCATTTCTTATCTCTAGTTCCTACTAAATTGAATGGGTGGGTTGGGGTTGTCCTAGGTGACGTCATTATAGTTGATAGTAAGAAAGTTAAACACGGATCGTTAATGATGTCACCAGTTTATCGTTTAGAAAATTCTCACGTTCTTTTAACGTTACCATAGAAATTAAGTATCACTTGCAAACTTTCTTTAGATTTCATTTGGAAGGTGATATGGTGTTTTGGACGGGGGCTTGGATTAATCGTCTTTTTTAATAACTATTTCTTTTAAATTTCTTGACACTTTCAGTTTCACCAGTCTTAAATGATTCATAAACAGATTAATTAATTGATAAAAGGTTGTCGAAGGGGTTAAAATTAAAAATTGCCCATGGACGCTTATTCTTTAGAGATGAATATATTACCATGCTGATAGTAGCTGAGACAATTTTCTCCGACATCAAGTAGAACTAAAACATCGGGCTAAAATCTTAAACGTTTAACCTAAAAGTGCAAAATATTTTCTGAGGGTGTAGAATTCTAACGTTCATTATGTTTTTATACAACCAGTAAACTTCAACCGGTATATTTTTTATTACGTCAGGTTCATACTCAATTGAAAAGCGTTTATAAAGTGGACTTTTTTGTTTTCCACAATTGTTAACTGATTTTGAAAGCCAAAAAGTAGTTTAGTCCATCATTTTCTACCTGCCCATGATTGTACTAGCGCCTAAATGAGTGCATAGTTGTTAGTTTTAGAAGGAGAAGGAACATTCACTTACTCATGAGTACGCGATTAGCATGACTTGGAGAGCTTTCTACTTATGGATTACCATAGAGAACCAATTTACGGTAACTTTCTTTACTTCGTTAATAAAAACAAGTCGCAAAAAATACTCTGCAGAGAAGATGACATTAGAAGCCATTGCATTGCCGCCAGATCTAAAACTCGATTCGTCTTGTGATACCACGGTGGTGATACCTGGAAAGAGATTAAAAGTAAAGGCCATAAATCAAAGTAGAATATTTCTATATATGTGCTAAATCTTAAGGCGCATTTTCTAATTACTTTTAGTTCCGCTAAAAAAGCGCGGGCGGGTTGGAATTCATATGAAAATGGTACTTTGTATAAGATTGCTCAATTTACGATTAGCTTCGGAAAAGTAACCAATATTTTTTATGGTGTTTTAATATGCATTGGTTGAATAATTGATCTTTTATTTTTAGCGGAAATTAAATATTTTTAACTGTTTTTACCGTATATGTCCATCAAAATATTATTATACAGTATCAGTATTCACGCAATCCGTTCTAGGATTCTTTTGTACTGATTCTGATTGCAGAAAATATTCTCAAAATTATTAGTGAGTTGGGTGAAAACTTTCATTCTTTAATTTATTTCATTCCAGTATATCCACTGTCCAGTAGAGCTTGTCACGAAAGGATGACAATAAGATGTAGGTATAAAAAGAAGAAATTAAAGAATAAATTTCTTTGTAATTAAAATTATTAAATCAAATATTAAATTTCTAAACACGTTTTCCAGTGGACAAAATTTAACTAAAATTATAAAAGTAGACTGATCAATTCTCACTCGATTTTCGTTGCCAGTTAATAAGTATATACATCCCTTAGTCGTCTCACTTACATGCATCGTGATCGGTTTTGGATAACAAAAAGAATCCTACCAAAATTATTTATATACTTCATTCTAAGAGGTCTGTGACGAAAATTTAATTTAATTTATTTGACCTGTAGTCAAAAGATTTAATACTATCAAATGAGGCAGGTGGTTGGAAAATTGGACCTCGAGCTTACATTTCTTGGTCTAAAAATTAGATTTAAATGTATTTATCATTGAAAAGTAAGAGATCAGATATTCTAAGTAGTACCTTGTTTTTTTTTCAAAACTTAATCTTCCTGGTTGCAATGTGTTTTAAGCAATAGTAATTAATTTTACATTAAGACAGCAGCTTGTTTATCATAAACAACAACAGTGTCAGCAGCAGTTCTTAAACTGTAGGCAATTGAAGTGACTTTTGCAGCTGACCGTGTCCTTTCTTATTTCCTTGTTGAGAGCATGAGAGCAGTAGCTATCAAATAATATACAAAATATTCTCAAAAATTTTCACGGAGAGTTTTGCTTTTTTTCATATTCCGTATTTACACCACTGCCCTGTGTCTGTGATCCACTGAGGTCCGCCCCACTGGTAACCCCAGTGAAAATATCACTCAAAAAAGTCCATTTTATCTCATAAAATCGGATATTCTCTCTCACCCCAGTTTTTAAACAAAGAATTACAAGGAGCCACCCCACTGAAAAAAATATAATCAAAGAGAGATTTTTAATGGTAACCCAACTAGAAAAACATTACCATTTACCCAAACCCCAGAAGACACAAAACGCTGTTCCATCATTGTTTTATAACGCCCAAATAACGTTCTGACGTCGATGCAACGTTGTTTGGGCGTTAAAACAACGTTTGTTCCTGCAGGGCAGTTTTTGGTACCCACTGGGGGCATAAAGACAGGGGTGGATATATAGAAATTAACACTCTACGTCAAAAAAATTGATTGCCTTTCTGTGGGGCTTCTGTATCTGTTTCTCGCTGTTTCTGCTTCAGCTGCAGATTTTTACAAAAGTTGGGATTTATTTGACAAACATTCAATCACGCAACTTATAATAAATTCATCAAATTTTTATTTGAAAAAAAACAAGTTCAAAATAAACTACTTCAGCAAAAAAAAAAGTCAACCAAAAGGGTGTGTCCGGAAAACACTCAAAAGAATGAACAAATATTGATACGACAGATTTTCTCTCTCAAAAGGCTGAGTTTTAAATCTTGTTATTTTTCCACTTGGTGATGACTTTGGTTCCTCCTTTTATTGGATCCTCTAAAAAGACTTTCAATTGAACCTTTCCGCCCTTTATTGATTTGGAAAAAAAAGACTTTTCCGCAGCTTTTGTATGCAAACTCTTTAAAGTCACATTCCTCTTTTTATTGTAGTTTCTAGCTTATTATCTATAAAGTTTGACACGGTTTTTTCATTTAATTGTGCAAAATTCTTGTGCAAAATTTTGCAAACTATCAACAATTAGCTATGTTTTATTAGTCTAAAAGATTCCCGAGGTCGTTGTCTCTACTGGGGACATCATAATCTATTGTTTATTCTTCGAAAATTTGATGTGGGAAAGAAAAGCGATGTAAAGTTTTGGACCTATTCTCCTAATGGATAGGGAATCCAAGCGGGTCTGTGTTATAGGGTGAGTGTAAAATAGGTCTCAAAAACCGCCCCGTTTGGAAAATTAACTTGCAATTCTATGTTCCCATGTTCCCATGTTCCCATTGGAAAATAACTTAATTCCACTAAAGGTTGAAATAAGAAATAGTATCTTTTCGGACCATTTCGTATCTACCTTTTTACGCCCAACGAACTATAATATAAACCACTGGATATAATGGAGGCAGAATCTTTTTTTAAATGTTCTAGAAATAAACTTCAAGTTCGCATGATGTCCAGTTGATGTTCACAAAGAACAAAGTATATAAGAACATAAAGCTTCGAGGTCAAAAAAATTAAGAACATGTTAAGAACATTTGGAGGCTTTGGAGAATCAAGAGTATAGAAATAAGAACATTTCTTTCATTTTTGATTATGTACACATGAATTAAAAGACTTAATTAAGAACATTTTAAGAACATTTTAAGGTTTAAAACCAAAAAAGCTAAGAACATTGGAAGGCTTCTTCGAATTTTAATGTTCTTATAAAAAAACGTGTATTGTATTGTGTATTGTTACAAATTACCATAAAAATGCTGATTACATTTTCCTGAAGTGGCATTGTTCTTATTTTTGTTTCGAATTTCGCTAATTTTAGAGCAAATGCAATATTCATTTCCGAGAGTCATTTATAGTTTTTGAAAATTACAAATATAACAATTTTCTCTTTTTGTTCATTATTTCAAACAAAAAGCTTGATTGGTCATTATAAAATTTAGCAAGTATCTAATAATAAGAAATATTTGTTGATTTGTTATAAGTTTAATGATTGTAATTATCATGCATTTCTTGATGATGATGCAAGTGCACTTAAGGTATACGAATCACTAATAATTGATTCCGTCCTTGTCTCTCTCTCAAAGCATCATTCATCACGCGATGAAAAAAATGTGAAAATTATCCCCTTTTCAGGTCAACAGTAAAGCCTCTTTCGGTATTCCTCTTTCTAAACATCGGACAAATTAAAATATTGCAAATTTAACCTAAGTTTGGATAAAGCTAGATATATCATTGTTACTTTGTTTCGCTTATTTTTGTTGCACTGTGGGCTTGAATTAATATTTCAGGTGAGATTCCCTAATTCTCTATATTAATAAGAACACTGTCTTTCTGTAACCCACTGGAATTTCTTTTCAGTGGGTGTGATTAGTTAAAAATTAAATCCAGAAATCGAGTGTGGATAGAGAGTTCCATTGTTCTGAGTTCGAAGAATCATTGGGAATAACTTATTTCAAGCATTTATATATTTTCATGATGGATCAACGGGCTTTTTCTATTGGGAATTAAATTTCCTATACTAGCTTTTCACAAAGAAGGACATTTCGAATCTAATTTTTCAAGTGGGGAAATCGGGTCTGTGATATAAAGACTGTATGCAACAAAATTTAGATTTTATCCGTAATACCTTTCCAACAGTAACAACACTAGTGTACAGTCATCTAACAAGTTTAAATTTTGCGGACATGTCCTGGCAATCAGAGTTTATAATTTTTCTTTGACCTCAACCTGAAATGACTTTAATGGAGATGTTTTACCAATACTAATTTTATATTGCAACATAACATCAGATTTATTATTAGATTGCTAAAACTGCATATTGAGCTTGTGTATTGAACGGTTGATATTTACTTCAGTTCAACTATTGTGCCTTGAAAATCACTGTGTTATCTTCATCAATATCTCGTGGTTTGTTTAGATTTCACCTTAAAACATAACCTTACGTAGTAAATTTCCCTCTCTCAGATTGGACATTTACTGCAGTTTTTTCTTCATCAAACATTCATTTTAATATTGCAATCTCCGTAGTTTTTGTAAACAAAAGGAAAATGTGGTTTTTGGAAATGTTGCCAGCATTGATGGATAATTGCCAAGAAAACAATCATGTGTTTATCACTCATCTCCAAAAAAAAAACGTGCATTCGTATAGATAAAAAAGAACAAATATTTTCCTTGTTTTAATTTTTAGAATTAGAAATAAATGAATGGCCTTATGCATCAATGTTTTTATGAAAAAAAAAGGAAAAACATGACAGGTTTAATTCATCACGAAATAAGGAAATGGAAACCGGTCCAAAATTAGTTTTGATAAAGATGTATCATGTATCAGGGATCAATGCCACCAACAGGCACGAAACGTTGCCTTAACGTCCAAATAACGTTGTTTCAACGTCAGAACGTTATTTGGACGTTGAAACAATATTGGAACAACGCTGCGTGTCTGCTAGGACCGTTGAAATAGGATCATGTGTCTGCCGGGTATGTCACGTGCTCTTCCTGGTTTCGCTTTACTAAGATATTTTAAGATGTTTCATCTGCTTATTGTTTTTTTAGCAAACTATCAAATGGATTTGCCTTTAACTACCATTAGCATTATCTGGTTTGTTGAATCGCCATTGGCACTGGTATAGGATATCCAGGGATCCAGGGGGGTCCGAAATTTTCAATATCCTAGGATATCCAGGGGGTGGAGGTTCAAAATTTTCAATATCCTAGGATATCCTGGGGGGAATTTGAGGACCAAGGATATCCAGGGGGTTTGGTGTTAAGAAAACTCGATATCCTCAACAGTGGGAATATGGATTTTTTCTGGAAAGACCATTAGCATTATCTGGTTTGTTGAATCACCGAATCATCACACTAAAACTTTTTGCTGCACAAGTTATCCATATTATAGCTGCTCCTGCTAATTTCCAGCACCTCCGTTCATCTTGCCATTATAACGCCGATAAAAGTATCATAAATATCTATTACGGCCATAAAATACCATAATTTATTATTTTTAATATGCTCGTTATTAACCTCAAATTATATTTTTATGCTCATGTAACGACCCGTTTCACTATAAAAGGAGCTATAAAACAAGGAAAAGTTCACGATTTTTTTATCATTTGTGTTAAGAGAATCTTTTACTCTTGAAAAATTTGTGTTTGAATTCTAATTATAATAGGACATATTTTATTTCATAGCGCTCTGTAACCGTATTGTAGCTTCAAAGTTTTTGAAATTTTAAAATTTCAAAAATTTAAGATTTTAAAAGAAAAAGCTTTTGTGTTGAGCGTACGACCTAAAAATTTTAATTTAATCTATTTTGTTTTTCTGTTTATTTGTGCTCGCTTCACCCTGCCACTTCCTTTTGGAGAGGAAACGGCAGGAAGGATATAAAAAAGCCCACAGTGTTTTTGCGTTTTTTTTATTTTTAATGATCTTTTGTCTACTCCTGTGTGTTTACATAGTTTGTAAGGTCAAAAATCTTTGCTCGAATGGCTATATGAATTTTTAAAATTCTCTCCAGCTATTATGTCGGCTGGGATTTTTCGATTCTTTTATCTACGATAAAAATCTATAATTGTGATATTGAATAATATATGGTCACAAAGTAAAATTGAAGAAAAAAAAGAAACAAATGTTACATGGATATATCTGCTGCTCTAACTGGTTTTCAATTGTTTCCAACAACTGTTTCAATTTTTCTCTCCGCCTTTAGGACCCGCCCCTTTTTATGATTGTCCATAAGGCTGATTTCAAATATCGACCATCAAACTTTCATCTGATTGTCTTTATGTTGAAACAACAACACAAAAACACACAACATAATTCAATCTATTGAAGAAAGTTTACAAAATTGTTAATTGTATTGCTATGACGTATATGACATAATGAAATAATTAATGAGTTAACCAATCACATCCATTGTATCAAGAGTGTATTGTTGTAATTAGACAGTATATGTTTAAAAGGAACTTGGAGATCGTTAATCAAATCAGTTTATGAGCGGCAGCACTAACATACTCATTAGTAGAATAAAAACAATTCGGTTCTTTAGAAACGACAAATTTTTAAGAAATGGTTTGGTCTGCACCTGATATGGATTTACCACGAGGATTAACAGCATCACCAGATATCAACGCAACAAGTTATCACACCATGAGCAATAAAACAGCACCTTCTCTAATTTCACATTACGAAGCAGCATTCTCAACACCATATCGTCCACAAGGAATCCCCAATAACATTACACCTCCACCACTATCCTCACCTTCATACTTAAGAACAGATGGCAATAGATACGGCAGCACCGGCACACCAACTACAGATTCATCGTTAGAACAATCAGCATTCAGTCACATCTCGTCACCAGATACTACAGCTAATTCACCACAAGCCACAGATCCAACTTATAGCACTACAGTCGGAAGCACATTCGATACTTCAGTACAGTCATACCTCGGAAACACTTCGTTGGCCACACCACCATCAACATCAGCAATGTCATTTTATAACACTCCAACATCTTTACTTTCCAACCATAATTTGACCACGGATTATTCACAATTTGGATATGCATCACCTTCTTGTGGCAACTATTTCTACAGCTCTGGTTATCCATCACTGGGATCTGGATACAACACATACCCAGGAATGTCCAACACTGGTGGACCCTTACCAGGTAATTAAACTTAACTATTCTAATTAATCTTCAATTTAATCTATAGTCTGCTAAGATAATAAAATTTTCTTAACTTACGTACTTTATAAAAGTTAAAGTTACATATTTAGTGCTTATTGTACCCACTATCACTCACATCAAACCAAACAATAGCTTTTTGCCATGTTAAGGATAGCAAATTCTATTTCGTAGCTAAATAATGTTCTTCTCCATTATTTCAGCTGGTCCATGGATTTGCCGAGATATTGATACCAAACGAAAGCGAATGACTTACTCAAGAAAACAACTATTGGAATTGGAAAAAGAATTCCATTTCAGTCAATTCTTGAAGAAAGAACGTCGATCTGACTTGGCAAAACAACTTAGTTTGACCGAACGACAAATCAAAATCTGGTTTCAAAATCGTCGTATGAAACACAAGAAAGAATGCAACAAAAAGAAAACAGGACCAGTTCAACAACAACAGCAACAACAACAACAACAACAACAACAACAACAACAGCAACAACATCATCATCAACAACAACATCACCAACATCAACAAAAAGACATTATTTCACCAGAAAATATTAAAGCAGAGATTAAAGAGGAACACCATCTTTTACCACACCCATCAAAAATTCAACAAATTAATTTGAACAATCTTCCTGTCTTACCAAACATGGGACATGTCTGAAAAAATGGATCGAAATTTTCTTGGTAAAAGTGATTGAGATAGATAGAAAGGTGATAAAGTGTACTGGGTACCAATATTGGTTCAGAAAGACCATAGATACCCACTAAGTTTTAAGAAACTTATGTGGTGAATCATAAGTAAGCTAAATGTGAAAAAAAATCTTAAAAACTCGTTACTATCATATTTTTAGTTTCACAAAATTTAGTATTTTCTACTGAAAAAAATATTTCGAAGGTAGATTGTTTTTGCTTGGAATAGGTTCTTTACTCAATTGAATTGTATTCTTTAATTTTTGACTTTTTGAACATATCCTTAAATCTGTCAGGATAAACAAGAGAAAAAGATCACGTCCTAACTTGTTCATTTTGGCGAATAACGGAAATTTCATCATTCCAATATCAAGAAAAGACTCTCTCTCAAACAAAAAGCTTCTTTCCATTTAAGGCTGGACCTACAATATCAAACTAAAAGCTGTTTTTAGTTCAGAGCAACTGCGTTTTTAGTTTAGATTCTTTTTTTTATATTTTGATTTTTTTTTGTTATTTTGAGGAAGAGATTTTTAGTTTCATTTTATATTTTTTTTCGAATATGTAAATATTTTTTTGAAGCGCGTGCGCGCTGATATAAGCAACATGAACATTTTTTTTTTAATCTTTTTAAAAAGCTACAAAGGTTAAACCTGCTTGGTTTCGGGTGACCTTGAACCTTTCTGTAAATAGTGAAATAGAGATGTATCAAAATATTGGAAGAAAATATTATTATTAGTTTTTTGTTTAAATGAAGAAAAAATACCGAAAATAAAAATTAGAAAAGGAAAAAAAAACTTCTTATCTATTGAATATCCCTTGGGCCTAAAACCATGGATAAAACCTGTTAAGGCGAGACCAATTTAATTAGTTGTTTTACGGGCCCGACCGACCCATATTTTTGGAAAAATGAAATAAAATTAAAATGGAAAGTGAAAGTCACTAAAAGGTTTTGATTTCATGGTATTCTTTATTTCATGAAAAGAAATAAGAAAATATCAGTAAAAATCTTTGACACATTTTCATGACAAGCTTTCATTCAGTTCTAGCTTTATTTAAACAAATTTGCCTCAAAGAACAAAATTAGTGTAAAATTCTTAAAAATTCTCTTAAATTTTTATTATTTTGCCGACCGACCGACCCACATTTGGAAACTGCTTCGCCCGTGAAACAACAAATCAACTTGGACTCGCCTAATCTAAAATTCTTAAATGGTGAAATTCATCACCCATTACGTAATCCTTTACAACCCTAAAAACCAGCCGGTGTTGGCCATTAGTTTTGACAATGAAACCAGTGACAAACATCTACCGGCTTTTTGGAAAAGATTAGAAAATAGATTATAATAGTATTTTAAACCCGACTTATTCCATTCGTAATGCTATATATCTCACACAATAACCTTGATCTCAGGGCTAATCTTATCAAATTTTCCATTTGAATATTATTTGATAAGGATCTAAAACATAAAAAAGCAGCGTCTAGCGCTTGGTTAAGGTTTGACTCAAAAGACGCGAATATGAAAAAGATCGTTAAAGCACCGAGAACGCTATATCGATTGTTTTAACCAGGTGATGAAAATAATGGCTTAATTAGTCATAAGCTAAAAAATGCAGGGGTGTGTGATGGTATCAGACATTTATTTGATCGATATTTTTCAACAGGATTTGCTGTAAGGCATGGGTTAATAATATTTTGACCCTTCCTGTCAGTACCGGTAAAAAATGAGCGGGTTTGCGGTATTTGTAAAATTTGTGATATATTGTTTTTTTGATATGCAGATTTTTGACCCAGAAACGCGACCCCTTTATTTGGAAACCCTCAACCCCCATCCCAAGTCAAGTCCACTGTAGGAAGAAGGTCCACATTGAACGAGATTATTTATGTAAAACCACTTTCGAAAGACCATGCGGCAAATAAATAAGAGCCTTTGTGTAAAAGGCGCATTGTTGTAGTGATAACTACTTTCGATCTTTCAACATAATTAGTGCATTCAGCAATATCTGATACAAAAGTATACTTAACACATTATAGCACATATCACAAATTGAAAATTATATTCGAGATGGTTTCGGGAAACCACTAATGATTTATTGACGTAGAAAAGTTATGATTAGAAAATAAAAGATTGTTCAATGTTCGCTCTTTTCAAGGGATTGTCTTTTTTTGATTTTCTAGCATCGTCATTATTTATACTATTTTGATGCGATTTTTCCCTTGTATTTGACCACACCTTAATTAGTTTTTAAGAAGGGAAGTGCATCAACGAGACACCAGTTTCTGGCTCCAACAAACGTACGAATGGCCTGATTCGTCAGTAGAGGGGATTGGAGACCAGTTTCTGGATCCAGCAAAACCTATCTCAGATACTCCTCTAAATGTTCATCGCTCGGAATAAATAAAGAGACATAACATCATAACATTAAACGGGGATATCAAAATATATTATAAATATTGTTATTTCTTTTCCTTGCACTGTTATTTTAAGGAAAAGCTACTTTTTCCAGATATACAAATTCTTGGTATTGATTAGCACATGCAGAACTGGCAGGTAAAACATTTGACTCTCCCATAATTAACGTTTCCTAATAAACCAAATTCTTAGAATGGCCTTTTATATAATATATTTTGGATTGGCTGATGATTCTGGTTGATTGGTAATAATTGCATTGTCAAAAATAGTAAATTTAATTTTGGATTCTGTCTGCCAGTCTGCCGTCAATGTCTTCATGCTGCGTGGCGCAATGTCGCCATTCAGTGGCGGATACAGAAGGTTCTCAAAAGTTTTGACGGAGGAGGGTGTTGCTTTTGGTCGTAATCCTTATTTGGAAATCAACACTCTTCGTCAAAGATTTTGTGTACCTTCTGATGTCGCCGACTCAGTTGGAAAGAAACCAAATTGATTAAAAACAGAGACGCCAGAACGATGAGAAATAAGAACTGGAGCAATTAGGACGACGACGCATGCTGTCACCAGTTGTAGTTCCGCGGAAAGAGGAAAATAAATTGTTCGGAAAGGATAGGGTTTCCTGAGAATTTTTTTTCTCTCGTGAGTTTTGATTGGTCAATTTTGCTGGCCAATTATCAACAGAGGAAGGAAAAAGGAGTGGGGCGCACTCCATTTTCGACAACACGTCTTGGATTAATCATCAAGACTCGCCTAACTTGTTTCCTGAGATTTTATACGCACCTTAACGCGTTCAAAGATTTAAAGATGCTTAAATTATTTTTTTTCAAAACACTGACAAATCTGCAGATTGTATTTTAAAAGGTTTACATGGTTATAATTCAAAATTGCTTACTTGGGTTAAAATAGTCCGATACATGTGTCATGGGAGACCTATGGGTGGGTGTTCCGGACTTTTGGAGGGTCCAACCATGCCTCGAGAATGATCTCAAACCTCCGAAGGGTTTTTCTTCCTAGTTCCCTAATTTAGTTTTTCTTTTAGCAATTATTACCTGTTTATATGATTATTCTAAAGGTCCGAAACTGTAGGTCAATTCGAAAAATTATTTAACTAATTTATAAAGCAGAGTTGAGCGCTAGGATCGAGGCTGCATAGATACATAATAGTTATGACGTCATTTCCTTCAACAGTAAACGCGTCTGTGAAAAGTGCCAAAAAGTAAAGAAACGCGGTAACCAAAGCTTATTAGATATTGGGTTACAAAACTCATTAACAAAATTAATCTGGTCCAATTACAAACAATTTTAAAGCAAATTGGTCTTTGTTATTTGTTTCACCTGTTAATTGCGAATTCTTTTGTTATTGACACTAACCATATTAATAAATTCTATTTACGTAAATTGGAATATGGTACGTAGATATTTTTGTTTATAGGAAATTAATTAATTTTTTTGTCAGCACCTAGTAATTATATGGTATATTGATTTTTTTAATTAAAATACCATTTTACAAAAATACCATCAGCAAATTAAGATGTGCGGATAATATGTATACTACATACTCTAATATATATGGGGATTTTGCACCCATTTTGTTGTTCTTTCGAAAGATATTATGAGAGCTTTCTCATTTCCTCATTGTAGGGGGATCCAAAAACCTTAGTTTTGAACTCGGAGAAACAGGGAAACAAAAGTTAACTGAATTTTAATTTTTGTTTTTCACTGACTCAGCAGTGCTCTTGAAAAAATGAAAATTTTCCGTAATTACTTTAGAATAAAAATCCCAATTTAGTACTACGTACTAGGCATGATAAATAGACAAAAGTTTTGTTACCGTTAGAAAGCTATCTTTATACTCATTCTAAAAACATTTGCTATATTTGCTTCAAAACCAAGTGGTTTTAAGTTATAACCGCAAGACCAGGGGTGATAGATCATCCCCTGTGGAGTCTAAGGGAAACCAACTTTATTATGACCACCATACGGTCCGTTATGATTTTTCATAAAATTATCAATATCTCAATACGATAAACTCCATTTCCTGAAAATCTTTGACTAATAAATCTCTCAGTGTATCATCAAATGGTCTTTTTCCTGGAAATTGATCAAAAACAACAGTATACCCCAGCAAGAGGTACGGAACGGTGTTTCAACGCCAGAACGTTATTTGGACGTTGAAACAATTATAAAACAACGGTTTGTGGTTGCTGGATAGCGATTTATCCTTCCTTTTAGTATAGATACCAAGTGCCTTGTTGTGCTGAATACTTGGGAATAAATTTGTCCCTTTACGCTTCCTGGTATTGACTCCCACGACAATGCCTTTGAACAAAGAATTAAAAAGTAGAAGGAAAATAATCGACCACTTGTGTGGAAATCATCAGATATTGACCATCCGACAAAATGCATGATGGAACCGCGGTGTTTGTATTGGGTGGTTTTAAAGAGGAGTTGACTACACATTAAAATCTTAATATGCCTAATTACAAATCTGTAATGATTCAATATACAGTAAGAGGCTCAATATCAGAAGCACTTTATTTCATTATAATTTTATTAGTCAGGTTTTATTTGTCTCGATGATGCAATTAGTGACCACTTTAACACTATCGAACCTTGTTAAAGAAAGCCTTGTATTATTTCACATGTATTACATGCAGATAGGCGTATAGGGTTTGCAATTGCTTTGTTCGGATATTGTGTAATGCATTTGAAAGGAAAGAAAACTCTTGCAGCTTTGTGGGGGGGGGGGGGGGGGGGGGGGGGGGGGGGGGGGGGGGGGGGGGGGGGGGGGGGGGGGGGGGGGGGGGGGG
>JAUJPO010132875.1:0-20777 GCA_032270745.1 Tiaropsis multicirrata | reverse complement strand
TAAACTTAAACTTCACCACAACTTGCCTTCAATGGTTTTAAGGCGATGGAAGGTAAATTCCTTTGATCTTTCATTACAAAAACATTGCAACTTCTATTACAATTAACATGAACTAATACACATGGGACAAACATTAATTTTAATTTTGTAACAATTATAAACAACTTAAACTAAATAAAGGACATAAAGAGCTATAAAATATAAATCTATAAACAAAAGGAAACATAAAGAGAAAACTTACGACAGACACAGAATCAACTGCCCTAGCGGCAGTAACATGTGAAATTTTTGATTTTCAAAATAATTAAATTGAAATCTGTACATAATGCCAACAAAATATTAGTGTTCCATTGCTGAACATAATCGAAATTCAATCGAAGACCATAATTTTCAGCACGTGTACGTTTGGAAATGCGTAAAAAGGTAAACAAAAAATAAACGTCTAAACTTTAGATCATCCAAAGAATAGTGAACCTTTTCAAATTCTGTTAAAAGTTCTGTAACTTATTATTTTGACATTCCAGAAAATTTCTATAAACCTCCTCTGGACGACATCCAGTTTTCAGAAAATGCCAGTATGGATTGTGCGTAACTGACGCCGAAGATCTTCGGTGTACACATCTGTCTGACCTCTGTCGTGCTTGCTTAGAGATAACTAAGAAATTCATAGTCAGCATACATAGAAAATAATTGGCTGGCGTGAGAATTCAAAAAAAAAACTTGCTTCAAGACATTTTCGCCGCATCTCTTTCTTCTTCTGTTCGCCCTCTCCCCTCCTCACTCCACTTTCCGCGCTAAGAATTATAACAGCCTGTGTTGTCCCCATATTGAAAATGTCAATTGTGGTAGCCGAAACAAAGATATCGCACGGGCAGAATAAGTTACCAGTGCTTATGTGGTTAAAAACTAGGGAATTTCCCTTGTTTTTGCATATTCCAGACCCTGTTAATCGAACTTTGTCAAACTTAATCAAACTTTAATCGAACAACAAGAGTTCAATTAGCCAAACTAAGTTCAATTCTTTAGAGGTTGACTAGCAGGTCTTTTTTTCTATTTTAAAGTTTTGTTTGTATCTGTTTCTTGATTATTTTGTAGATCATGCTTTTGAGAAGTGCAAATCAACTTTGAAAAGTGGCGATGTCGATTATGCCTATTTCAATCTGAGCAAACTTGGAGACCAACGCTATGGTAAGATATGGAAATTAATTTTCTTAAATGAATTCACCTTTAATAAAGAACTTAAAATAAAATACTGTATTTCTTCATAAGCGCCACAACGCTCTTTAAATTTTCGAGATTTTGGTGTGGTGCTCTTTAGAGCCAAAATAAATAAACTAGAGGAAGACTTCAGAAAAAATTAAAGCCACAACCTCTTTGAAACTGTTAGAGAATTAGAAGGACTAACAGAAGAGCATTTCCGATGTCATTTAAACACGTCATTTCCTTGTGACAAAGCTGCAATTGATTCTATTATTATTGATGACCAAAATCCTACGCAGACAGCTCCTATCATGCAACACAGTCTGGTGTAAGACTCTTTGGAAGATGCTCAGATCAATTGGAGTTGACCAAACCCTTGTTAATATCATCGAACAAATATATGATCAAACTGATTGTGCAGTCCAAATTGATGTTGAATTGACCGAATGGTTTATTGTAAAAGTTGGAGTTCGTCAAGGCTATATCTTGTCACCCACACTCTATAACAAACATATTTCTGGAATTTGTTATGGATGACACAACCCTTGTTGCAATGATTTTTGAAAAACTGAAGCTATCCACAGCTGAACTGGATGCCGTCTGTAAGAAATTGGGCTTAAAGGTCAATGTTAAAAAATACAAGGTTTTATCAAATGAAAACGACTTATTATACATTGACAGAGAGGAAGTTGAATAAATTGTTAAATTTGTATATCTGGGATCGGTTGTGCCTGATGTCAGTGATTATGTATCACAAAGAATAGCCACAGTTGCTTTTGGAAAACTGAAGTAAAACATATGGTCAAGAAACGAACTCATCTACCAAATTAAATCCAGACTTTTTCATGCTCTTATAAATCCAATTACCAAAAATGTCAAAAGACATGGACAGACTGTCAGTCTTCCAAAATAATTGCCTGAGAATCATGACTGGCAAAAGAAGAATAGACAAAACAAGAATAAGAGACCTTAAACGTATGTTAGGTATCAGCATGGATATACTCAACATGGTGAAAAGAAGGCGATTGGATTGATTTGGGCACGTTTCAAGAAGAGATGCAAATTGCATAAGTCGTACAAAAGAGAGTTCAACCAAAAAAGACCTCGTGGGCGCCCTCCTAAAAGATGGATTGACCTGATCAGGGAAAACACTAGTCTTCCACTGCTTACAGCAGAGAGACGTGCACAAGAGAGAGGAAGATGGAAAAATTTTAAGGCATTGAAGTGTGTGTGCAAGGATCCCCATGGATTAAGCATTTAAGTCAAAGTAATTCAAGGTCGGTTTTTTTATTTCTTTCTAAAAAGCACCGTTTTCAGAGGTGCTGGGCATATTTTCAAATTCAAATTTTAGGTGCAGGGCTCTTTAGAGGGTGGCGCTTATTAGAGGGTGGCGCTAAATAGAGGAAATACGGCAAATAGAACTGTTTTTTTTATTAAAAATAATTAACATTTTAGATGTCACTCCTTTAATATTTTTTGCTATATTTACAATAGATACATAACTTTGATTAAAAGCAGATAATTCATCCTTATTGAAACACCGATTACTTTCAGACTAAACAAGCAAAAAACCTTTGATAAATGTTATGGGTCTTCCATACCCTTTTAAATCTATTTCTATTAACTTTATTTTCTATAAAACAAAAGGTCTGAGCAAAAATCTTAAGTCTGAACAAAGCCCACCCCATCTCAGAATCCTAGTTTTGGTGAGCCATACATTTCACAAAAAGCAGCTTGTCATTCACAAAAGATTATGTTTAGCAAAGTTTAAAAACTGTTGTTGAATTCTTATATTGAGTAATTATTTTATTGTAGGCCAGTTACCATTCTCTATCAGAGTTTTACTGGAATCAGTTGTTCGCAATTGTGATGGGTTTCAAATTCACCAAAAGGATGTCGAAACCTTGCTGAATTGGAAAGAAACTCAACACAACGGAGTGGAATTCCCTTTCAGACCAGCCAGAACACTTTTGCAAGATTTCACGTAATCATTTTGTCTTTTTTGTTTTTGTTTTTAGAGCTGTGAAATAAGAAAAACATGCTAAGTATATTCAATAAATTCAGTTGAAAAATTTAATGGAATTTTAAGGCCTTAATTTATAATTTCCATTAGTTTGTTTGGCTAAAAGGCCATTTTGGAATTCTCATTTTAGTGGTGTACCAGCTGTTACTGATTTTGCTGCAATGAGAGATGCTGTAAGCCGACTTGGAGGAGATCCATCTAAGATCAATCCATTGACACCTGCTGATATGGTCATCGATCATTCTATACAAGTTGATCATTTTAGAAGGTAAATTCATCAAACCAATACCCAAAATGATATACTCAGGATAGTTTACAAACACTTTTTGAGTGACGGACTACCTTAAAAATAAAACAGTCAACATCTTTCCTATTTTTGTTCTACTGTTCTTCAATTGCCTTAGACTATCAAAGATTGTCCATTAACCAAATTTTAATAACTTTGTATACAAACTTTACTTCTTTCTTTAGTGAGGATGCACTGATGAAAAACCAGGAACTTGAATTCAATAGAAACAAAGAACGATTCCAATTTCTGAAAGTATGCCAAAAATTGTGTTTTGTGTTTAGAATAGCCGTTAGGTTTTGCACAAGCAAAGATTATTTACCATTGAGATGACCAAAGTTATAATATTATATAATATTAATAATGCAGAAAACTCTTTTGATTAAATTGTTAAGCCGGAACAAGCTCCTTGCCACTCATGATAATTGCTTTTCCAAGCTGAGAAGAGAAGGGATCCTAACAATTTCTTAAATTACATTTTAGTGGGGCTCACAAGCATTCAAGAACCTTCAAATCATTCCACCTGGATCTGGAATTGTTCACCAGGTTAGTTTTTTGATGTAATAATATTAAACAAAACACCTTGACAAAAAACAGATGCTTTCTGAAATTATATCTCTCTCATCCATAGAAATGATTTTTAGATTCCATCTTGAAGGAAAGTATAAGTTTGCCTTCAAAACAGTTCCTATTATTTTGAACTTTTGGCTTGTTTTGTTTGGAAAATTTGGTATCATGATCATGTTTTTTTTGTTGAAAATTCATGCGGTGTTGCCATGACAACCACGTCATCACCCCGATTGTTGGAAGGTTTCATAAATACAAAAGGTAAGGTAATTGGTCAATCTACTTTACCTTTTCAGGTCAATTTGGAATACCTGGCTCGTGTTGTGTTCAGTGAGAAAGGATGTCTGTATCCTGATTCCTTGGTTGGTACTGATTCACACACAACAATGATCAATGGACTTGGTATCTTAGGATGGGGTATGTAAATTGTCTGCTCTGTTGCTGAATTCGATTTTTCTATGTCAGGCTGATTGATTTGTGTCCCTGATAATAGCCAACAATGAGATCACCAAATTACATGCAATTGATCAGTTTAAATTAATTATTTTATTTAAGTCCTAATAGATGCTTGTATTTATTGCTAAGGATCGTGTACTCTATATCGTGTGCCAAGTGCACAAGTCAAGTGCCAAGTAAACAATAACTCTCAATCTTAACCTACTGCTGGTAAATGAAAAGTTACAAAACATTTTCTTAATCAAACCTCGTAATTCTATCTAAGGTGTTGGAGGTATAGAAGCAGAAGCTGTGATGCTTGGTCAAGTCATTAGTATGGTTGTACCAAAAGTAATTGGGTACAAAATCACTGGTGCTATGAACCCTATTGCAACTTCAACCGATGTTGTACTCACCATAACTAAGGTGAGTTTATTACAGCTTGATCTCCTCACGGACTTTAAATGGACGTTCAACATATTTTGTTAAATTTTTGTTTCTTTGAACCATCCGTATTGGTATTAAGTATGGTTAATAAAAAAAACAATGAAATTAAGCAAAATTAAGTTCAAAACTGCAAAACTAACGTCAAAAATCTCAACTGTTCTATTTTTTGATAGATGATTGCAATACTCTATGAGGTTATTAAAAGACAATTTTTCCGACATTAAGTCCGACTGAAAAGTTTAAAAGTTTAACCTCAAAGTACTGATCGTTTTCCGAGAGTGTAGAATTATAACGTTCATTACTTTATTATGCAATCTTTAAACTTCAACAAGTATATTTTTTTAAGCAACTAAAAAATCATTTCGGGCCAGGGAGACAATTTGAACAATGTAATGAAGTGCATTTTTTGTTTTCCAACTGCTGTTATGTCGGATTTTGCAGGCCAAAAAGTATTTTGAAGTTTTTAAAGATAATTTCGTTCCCCAGCAGTACCTTTTTAGGCTCTTTTAGCATTCAAAACCTATGAATATATAATTTGACGGAATTTGGACGGATATTATGTAACTATGTCGTATTTATTTTTATTCTTTTGCGGATTTTGCAATTTTTAGTTTACATTTCATTTTGATTGGCAACTTTTTTTCAAATATACGTTTTTTACTTTCTTAGCATTTGAGACAAATTGGTGTTGTTGGAAAATTCGTAGAGTTTTTCGGATCTGGTGTAGCGAGTCTTTCAATCGCTGATCGTGCAACCATTTCAAACATGTGTCCAGAGTATGGAGCTACTGTTGGATTCTTCCCTGTTGATACCATGAGTTTAGAATATTTAAGACAATCAGGTATTATTTACTTTCCACACATTTTCTTTTATAATATTCCTCCTTGTTTTTATCTCGCTAATTGTTTTGAATGGGAAGAACTTTCTGATTTCTATGAAGTGAAAATCTGTGATTTCTTTAAATTTTAGGTCGCACAGAGGAGCACATCAAATACATTGAGGACTATTTGAAGGCCAATAACCTTTTCCGTGATTATACTAATCCCGAACAAGACCCTGTCTTCACTGAGGTATTTCTGCCACCTATATTATTATCTGTTATTACAAGCGGGAGAACATATTTTTATGATCATTAAGTTATGAATTATTATTCATTAGATCGTTGAGCTTGATCTTGGTAGCGTTGTTCCATCGTGCTCTGGCCCTAAACGACCTCACGATCGAGTACCTGTCTCAGACATGAAAACAGATTTCAGAAGTTGTCTTGTCAATAAAGTTGGTTTCAAAGGGTTTGGAATCGCTGAAGAAAAAATTGAAACCATCGTACCATTCATTTATGAAGGCAAAGAATACACGCTAAAACATGGTGAGTGAATGGTTTTGTATGCTTTGATTGTAAACTGTTCACACCCTTTGAATATCCTTAACTTTATTAGTCAAACTCTAGAATTAAAGATTCGGCTGGGATATGGTACGATTTGCACGTTCCTGGAAACAGGAAACTGATGAAACATTTTCTTCCTACAACTTTCAGGGTCAGTGGTTATTTCCTCAATCACCAGTTGCACGAACACAAGTAATCCTTCGGTCATGTTGGGTGCTGGATTGTTAGCAAAGAGAGCTGTTGAAGCTGGTTTATCCACACTACCGTACATCAAGACAAGTGTTAGCCCAGGTTCAGGTGTCGTGACGTATTATCTCAAAGAAAGTGGTGTTGATAAATACCTTGAACAACTAGGGTAATTATATTTGTATTACATTTTAATAAAGCTTAAACGTATTTTTGGGTTCAATTTATTTTGAAAAAATCTTAATTGCGCCACGGATAAATATTTATCGTTGCTCTACAAATCACCAGACAAGTTTGATTTTCCCAATCATTCCTTCATTCACTCGTTCATTCATTCATTCTCTTCATTCTTTTGTTCATTCATTCATGAATACAGTTTCAACAATGTTGGATATGGTTGTATGACATGTATTGGAAACAGTGGACCTCTACCAGAAGCTGTTGCTGAGGTAATCGAAAAGGTAAACTGTTTTGGTGGGTAATCTTATTGATATTGAATTAAGGAAATCTAGAAATTGAGAATTCTTTTAAGGAATCATAGTGCAAAAAAAGTAGAATTTTTACGATTATTGGACAAAAATAACATGATCTAATATTCTTTTTATTCAGAATGATCTTGTTGTGTGTGGTGTTTTATCTGGAAACCGTAATTTTGAAGGACGTATTCACCCTTTGACTAGAGCAAACTATTTAGCTTCACCACTTCTTGTAATTGCATATGCATTGGCTGGTACTGTCGATATTGACTTCGAAAAAGACCCCATCGGTAAGACACTTGTGTTTCTCGTTGATGTTTTGATTGTCTTCGTTCGCTCTCTAAGGCCATAGTGCTATGTTCATAGTTTGCAAGGTTAACTAAATCTTCTTCTGGATCAACTTTTCTCTCTTCTAAATCTTTATTATTTGTCTGTCATGACAGTTTGCCATCTTTAATTTGTGCGTCTTATTTCTTTTCAGGTAGAACGGAAGAAGGCAAAGAAGTATTTTTGCGTGATATTTGGCCATCCAGAGAAGAAATTCAGGTAACTTTCACATTCATATCTCTAACTTAACTGTTCAAAATTTGCTTTATTCAGCAATGTTCTGTGCCAGTTAAATTCGTCGTTCGATTTATTTTTCTACTTTTTGGACCTACGTAGAGGTCCTATAAATTGACCTTTATCCGTCTGTCCCTCTGTTCGTCATTTTTCTCGAAATCTTGTAATAGGATCGTCCTGATTTTTTGCACAATGTTAGCTGACTATAAACCCCAGACAGTAACAGAGCCGGATTTAAAAAAATAATAATTTCATTCGGCATATTTTGTCCCAAATTGGCCCAAAAATGGGGTTTTTTGGACTTTGCTATTCAGCATTAAAACACTGTTCGTTCTATTTAGATAGTTCTTGAATTTTGAAAAGCACTTTTTTCATAAGAATTTTAGTAATTGAGATAAATTCAATTTTTCTATAAGAACAATTATTGTCTAGAGAGCCAAAATTTGATATTTTCGGCTGAAATTTGATATGTTTGTTAATTAGGTGATTATCTAGGGTGATGTTTCTCATCTATTCAAAATTTCTAATTTTAGATGTTTTTTATACACTTTGTTAAAAAGAAACAAAATTATTGTCTAAAAGACCCTAAGTTTTGATAGTATTCGGCTGAAATTTTGGTATGTTTGATAATTGGGTGTCTATTGAAAAATTTAATCTAATTTTAGATGTTTTTTATAAGCACATTTTGTTAAAATCAAGCAAATAATTGTCTAGAGAGCCCAAATTCGATGGGGTTTGGCTGAAATTGTATATTTTTATCCTTCTTGGAGTTGGAGGGTGAATATCTATAGAATGTTCTTCATTTTAATGAAAAATTATATTTTTCGCCCTAGGAGACTGGATATCCCTCTTCCAGAATGGGCCAAAAATCTCTCTTTGACAACTCCAACAAAACGTTAATCATTATTAATATGGCACTTTTTCTTATCATGGTTCCCTAAGCAAATTTTCAGGTAGGTCCAACCATGTTCAACTTGTTATCATAGGAAATGGAACGAAAAACTGTCATTCCAGCATTGTTTCAAGAAGTTTATTCGAAGATTCAGACTGGTAATTCGGCATGGAATAGCTTAGAAACAAGTGCTTCTCTCCTTTATCCTTGGCAATCAAGCTCAACGTATATTCAACCTCCACCATTTTTCAACGAAATGGTAAGGAGAAACTTTGACATATTGAAAACAGTAGTTTCCTACCTGCTGTATACTTTATCTTCCAATTTGAAACCACGTCGTTCTTAAGTACAAAAGTCTTTAAAAATCGCTTGAATAAAAGAGGCAAATTTTTGTCTCGATGCTTCCTTCTCCAAACTCGTTTAAGGGACTTTACTACGGAAAACTTGAGTCGTCTCAAATTGGCAGGTCCACAACCTCTTGCTGTATTGTTTTAGAATATGGTCTAGGTATTAGGTTCCCGTTGCTTAAACTTGTATCTTCATAGTTATAGGGTGGGCTTTTTTCAAACGAATCATGTCAACCGTCAATTTTTACTTGTCATTATTTCCCTGTAGACACTGGTTGTACCTGTTGTTGAGAGCATCACCAATGCATCAGTCATATTGAACGTTGGAGATTCAGTTACCACTGATCATATTTCACCAGCTGGAATGATCTCAAGAACCAGTCCTGCTGCGCGCTATCTCGGTGCTCTTGGATTGACGCCAAGAGAATTCAATTCTTACGGTTCACGACGTGGTAATTACAACGTCATGGCACGTGGTACCTTTGCCAATATCCGATTGGTCAACAAATTCATGAACAAACCTGGCCCTAAAACTAAACATTGGCCATCTGGAGATGAGGTAATATAATTTGCAAATATTTTGATAGTTTTTGTTTTACCTAAATGTTTCGTAGAGGTCGATAGACCTGTGAAATATATTACTATAAATAATTATAAATTTTTAATATATTTTAATCTTTTTTGTTTTTTAAATCTTTATTTTTTAGATCATTTTTAAACATTCCAATACGTATTACTTGTCTCGTATTGTCTTGTATTATCTCTCTGTTTAACCAAACGTTACTATGGAAACAACTCCTTGTTGTGTTTATTTACCCTTTTTTCGTTTTTTTTTATTTCCTCTATTTGAAATTCATTTTAGATGGATATTTTCGATGCAGCAGAGAGATACAGCAAAGAAAAGCGATCGTTGATTATTTTGGCTGGTAAAGAATATGGATGTGGATCTTCAAGGGATTGGGCTGCTAAAGGCCCATGGATGCAGGTGAAGATCTAAATACATGTCGGTCTGTTTTCTTGCTTTGCTGTAGGTTATTCCAAAGGAAACACAGACAATTTGTACTCTTAGAAAATTCTATCCTACAGATGTCAATGGGGAAGCTTAAAATAAACATCTTCCCTTTTGTATTCTCATTACCTGTATATTATTTTCAATATTTTAATTTTTGTCTTTTTGTCATTTTATCATTGATTGTAGGGAATCAAAGCAGTGATCGCTGAAAGTTATGAACGTATTCATCGAAGCAATTTAATCGGAATGGGTATTGCTCCGCTTCAATACTTATCCGGTGATTCTACGGAAAGTCTCGGTTTGACCGGTAAAGAGAGCTTCACCATCAAATATCCGGAGAACTTGGGCGCAGGTTCCATGGTGACTGTTAAGGTGAGTTTGAGATTTACCATTACATGACATGTCTAATGTTTGAAAAAGGTTTGTAACTAACCTTACGCGATAGAATGAATTGAAGAGATACGTCGACATTAGAGCGTGCTTTCTCTATGCTGATTTATTCGTTAAGATAGACTGGATTCAGATTAGATCAGATTGAGACAAACTGAGATCTGCTCAATGTTTTTCACAACAGTGTTACAAAGTAAGAAATTAATGATACAAAAGTTTATCTTATTTTATCATCTAGGTTGACGACGGTCGATCATTCCAAGTGAAAGCACGTTTTGATACTGATCTCGAGTTTGTTTATTACAAAAACGGTGGCATCCTTAATTACATGATTCGAAAGATTGCGCAATCATCGGAATAAATCGTTTTGGTTGGTGGATCGGATGATGGTAAAACGAAAAAAATAGGACATTCCACAATTCAGTTCAGTCGAAGCTTCTTCCAGTTGTGTTTCAAAGCATAAAGACTGTTTTTAGATGTTTAGTTTTTTAGACCTTTGGGTAATTTTTAACTTTTTAATTCTACTACTGATTTGATAATATTTTCAATTTGACTTCAGTAATAAAGATGGGTGTAAGCATGCTTTTAATTAGAGAGGTTGACGGTGAACCATCTTTAGTTATATTTGAAAACGGTCCTCTTAAAATGATCAAACTAGGATGCTGAGCCAACACATGCATGTATTAAGCGGAGCCAGCACTTTGGGAAAACAACTTATTGCGGCTTAAAGTTAAAGCTAATACTTTTTTGTCAGCACCTGGCACGAGGGCTTGGCAAGGTCTTATTTATACGAATGCAAAGTGGTTTCAAATTATTTGCTAATTAATTAATTATTTTGAAATTTTGTAGATTTTGAATTTTGTGATACGAAAGAAAGAGTAGCAAGGGACAATGCAAAATATCACCTCTTTTTTCTCCGATGACCTGTTGTTAGTGAGGGCCACTAAGTTCTTCGTGTGCCCTGACGTGCTAAAAAGGCAAACTAACTTTTTTAAATGATAATTTGGGTCTAAAAGATCACAAAAATGAGTGGTGAACATGATTTTGAAAATTTGGGTGGCCACCACGTGACGTCACCGCTTTTGCTGAGAGTTTAAAAATGAAAGTGAAAATTAGAAGTTCAAGTATGGCTTAAATTAATGACAATTTCCTATTAAGGATTATCACAACTATACCTTGAAACTCAATATTTCTCGAGATACCGGGGTTTGAAGGTTTTCGTTAATCTGGGGATAATGTCAAAACGATTAATTAAGGTAAAAACATCGAAATACGGACCAAATTCTTTTTAAGGGCTCTGACCATAGTGAAAAATCGGTTTTGGAATTTAAAGATGAAACCTTTTGTTTTCTCTTACTTGACATTTTTAAGAACAGACTGCTTTTGAAAAAACTTTTATAATTTATTATATCATGAGTAATTAAGAAATCAATAAAGCATGGACCTTAAAAAGACGTGATAAAGACGTTAATCGTGTACTTTTTACAAAAATGCTTAATTTCGATGGGGAAAAGAGCTTTTTCCTTCGGATTTTTTACTCGCAAATAGTTGTGTTATTTAAATTTTTGCGGAAAATCTTTCTCATCCAATGCGTGAAAAGTTATGACTGGTTTTATATGAATATTATGAGTGAATAACTGACGAAAAACCACTATTTTCAAGATTTTGAGACAAAGAAGCTGTTACAAAGATTTTCCGCAAATCTATTTTTAGTTCCAAAGTAGACACGTCGTCTGAACTAAAAAGAAATTTAAAATGTTCATTTTTCACCGAGAATAAGGTCCTCAAAGTTGAAATACTCTTCTTCGCAAAAGTAGTCTTCAATTTCATATTCATGAATTTCTTTCGTTGCGAATTTTATATTTTTATATTTAGAAATGATTGGCCTAACAGAAAATGTATAACACAATATACTTTAATGGCCTATAATAACGTACAAATTAACATTTAATGCATAACAAATTACGAAAATTCACTATGGTCAGAGCCCTTAAAAAGATTTTATTCACTGTGTAATTTACAGACCAGAATATTCAGTCTTTTAGCCGTTTTCGAAAAAAACTTAACCAAAATCATTAACAACTCCTGAAAAATGATGCTAACGGCCTCAAATTTTCTACATATTGGGGGGAGGTGGATTCCCACAAAGACTGAGAGCGAATCGACCTCCAAAAACTTTTAATGTAATTTACAGACTAGAGGTGGTTCAATGGGAATAAATTAAAAATCCTAAAAATGGGAATTTCCCTCCCAACAGGCGCTATCTAACAAAAAGAAGTTGGATGGCGTGGCGGCTCACTTCAAAGCGAATGGGACACTACTAAAGGGTAGCCACTTTGAATTATTCTTTGTACTGATTTCGTGAGAGACTTTAGAAGGTAGTTTTTTTTCTTTTATGTCTGAAAGCTAACAACCGAACATTTTGCCAAATATGCTCACTTACTTTGCTTTAAGAGCCTTTTATTGCTGAAAAGTAACCCTGGTCATCTTACTTTAACCTTTAGCCACCGCTGTATTTTTTTTAAATTCTCATTTTTTTTCATGAATTTTGAAATTCAAAGCCAAATTGTGTTCACGGTGGTAAGATTCAAGCAATTATTTTTTGGAAAGCGCTTGGTCTCAGCTTTCGAAAACAACGAAAGCATTTTGGCTGAAAACATAAACCACTATGAGCTATGGTCAAAAGACTGAGGGTCGTAAAAATCGAGACATTTTGGGAATAATTTACTCTTTTTCTATCTGGTTGCATAAGGTGTAGAAATCTAAGGTTCTCTGAGAACTTTTTAGATTTTAGATTATACATTTTAGAATTTCAGACCCAGTTTTTGAGTTTCTTTATTGATATGAACTTTATTTTGCAGCATACTGCTCTGGCGTCAAAACGACCGTTACAAAACAAAATTATGATAGAACTACGAGAAACTGCTTTCCATATTTTCACTCGCAAAATATCTTGAGATTGACGAAATCAACAGTTGATGAAATATAATTCGACAACTCTTGTTTAAAAATTCTCTGTAGTGAGCAGACACTCATGGGCAAATGAATTTATTTCCCCTGTAAAGCACTAAAAAAACTGTATCTACTTCCAGGGAGCTTTCGTATGTGGAAAACAAAATGTCTATACTCGTAAAAGTTAAGACACTGCATAATTTCACCATACTAAAGGGAAAATTTCAAAGCTCACAGGGTTTTCACTTCATAAACTTAAAATAGTCTCAACCCAACGTCAGGACAAGTAATGAAGCATGTCATGTTTTCTCATTATAAATTTTATGGTTAAGGTAAGCATTATAGACGAAACCACAAAACATGATACGTAGGCGTTTGTTTGTTTCCTTCTAAGAAAATGATAAGATGATAATACGAACTTTTTGTAATGTTTATCTCAAATTATCGCTAACTTGTATTACTGTAAAAACATAATATGTTTTTTTAAATCTACTTGTATCAAAGATAAAGTGATCACAGAAGTTTTTGAGACAACTCGAAACGTCAATCTTTTAGCAGCAGATATGAGAAAACCTAGAAAAGAATCACAAGAAGCAAAACAGAAGTCATTACAAGATGAGAAGGTAAAATATTATCTTCAATTTTCTAAGGGTGTTGTGTGACAAATTACATGGGAAGTTATTCGTGAATGAATACGATAGAAGTTGATATCAAATGTAAATGACTAATGTAATCAACACTATATTTCTACATAAAAATTATATAATGTCTTTAAAAAAAGCGATAATTTACAAAAACCTATTTCAAAATTATTACAAAAACATCAATCATCGTCATTCCTCTTACGGACATTCCGATTTCCGAATCTCCGCTTCTTAAAAGCAACCGGTGCATCGGATTCTGTAGCTAGACTAGTTTTTAACTGTCTCTCTTTGAACTTTTTCCCCGCCACTGGTTCTATAGGTGTCGCTCCGCTGTCTTGGGATTTCTCCGTAGAATTCGTAGTTTTATCTTCCGTCCTAAAAGTACATCATTTATTCGTCAATCAAGTCGGTACGTATACCATCCTTCGAACGAGTAACTTGGAATTTAAGAAGATTTTTCAGTCAAAGTCTATACAGCTTACTCGAGTCAAAACAGAAAATGAGTGAGACAGACCTTTCAACAGACATAAGTTACCACGGTGACACAAACCTTAAAAAATATCTACGAAAGAAATGCTACCAGTAGAAAACACTAGCCTGGAAATCACCGATACCAACCTATCATTTTCCCCGATTTACATAATAATTTTCCCATTGAAACTTACGTTGGTTCCTCTTTTATAGTTTCCTCGTCCGCTGTTTTTTCTTCAGGAATATTATCATATCGCTTAACGGTCGACCATCCACCCAATAAAGGATGCGTGTCCCGGATTTCTTCCGGTGGTTCTTCTTTCTTCGGTTTTTCTCGAAACGGATCTTTGGATGCAGAATTTGTGCTTGATGAATATGACTGAAGAAAAAAGGAAATCAAGCTTACATGCAAATCTCAACGTATAATTAGCAACAAAAACGTTGAAAATATTTTGAACAAAATTAATCATAAACTTTGTTAAACATTAGAATAAAAGAACCGGCAATAATAAAAGCAGCGAGAGTTTTATCCCAGACTCAACTGGATTTAACTGGGCTTTTGATGTAAAATTTTGGATTTTTATATTATTCAAATAAATTGAATTCGTTTTGGATAAACACATGAATAATGAACATAGAAAATCAAAGAGAGCTTAAAACTTGACAATAACATAACGTTGTGATGGCAACTCTATTAAAGTAAGTAAAGAAATCAAGGGAAATTGACAATAAGTGTAGGTTTTAAAGAGGATAAAAAACATAAGAGTCATGTTCTTTTCATTTCTCATAATGCTACAGGCGGAAGCCAACTCAAAAGTTTTTTGTTCAAATTTTCTTTTCTTGAAACCCTGTCTTTACTTTATCATCATACTCTGATAATTAAATTTTATAGTGTGTGTTTACTTTGAGAGAGAAATAATCAGCTTATTGCTCCAGTTGGTTATATATATGATAATGATGACGGGATCCAACGAAGAAAGTATGCGCAAAATATCCGTAAGTTTTAAATTTCTGTAAAAAGTTTCTCGATTGCTTATAAAAAATCAAACCTTAACACAATTTCTAGGACTTTGTTATCCAAGATGTTTTGGTGTATAAAATGCACTACACTACACTACATGATATAAGAGGAGTGCAATGTACGTAAAATTGAAATGCCAACCTAAACTATAAAAGTTAAAAAAAGATACCTTAAATGGTTTGCTGGCAGTCTTCTTTGAAGAATCTTCAGCAGTTCTGAATAAAAAATCAAATAACAAATTCAAAGGTTTAAACAAACATTTTTAGGGATAAATTTCCTTTCTAAAGTCTAATGGTATATGAATGGGACGTGATAGTAACAATTTGCCTTATCACGTGATAGTAACAATTTTTGATGAATCCAGTTTTGAAAAATGTCTATTTTACTAGTTTCTCTGGGTCTTCAGGATTTCTCCCGTGACGCTATTTTTTGCCTAATTGGCGTACACCATCTACCTTCTCAAACAAGTCTTTAATAATTTGTTATGGACCTTAATGCTTCCCACCTAACACAGTTGGAAAGAAGCATAGCTTCAAGCTATTGTCATTGATTCAAATTTCCAACAGTTCGACAAACTCAATGGGTCTTATTATCGGTATAGCTTAGATAAAATATTTTTATTAAGATTTACTTCTTTATTTCAATTTGTTTTTAGTAGTGTTGGGAGGGTTGGGTTTGTCTGAAAACAGTCAATAATGAAATAATAAAAAAGATAGTGATTGTACAAACCTTTTTCTTTTTTCCATTTGATTTTTAACAATTTCAGGTATGACCCAAGTGGACTCTATGAAAACAAAATTTATAAAGTTAACGATCCATATAAAATAATGTTGAAGGTGATTACAAATCAAATGTGTATGTTTTAATACACCACTTTCAAAGAAAGCACTGAATAAGTAAGTGCTGACCCAGCAGACACACAACGTTTTCCCAACGTTGTTTCAACGTCCAAACAGTGTTCTGACGTTGAAATAACGTTGTTTGGACGTCAAAACAAAACATTCGGTGCCTTCTGGGAATATCTAATATCGGTTGGAGATTAGAAAAGTGAGATAAACGATACAAAGGTATATAAAATGAGTAGTCATATCAAATACCTCCACTCATTGCATTATAATAATATGTTGTTCCTTGTGGTCCAGCCATCATTTGCCATGGATATATATCTTTACTGATGTCAGCATTGTCTGTTTCTTCAGTTTTTGAGTGAGCTAAGGAAAAGAAAATATTTGATAAAATGAAAACACATTATCACTCTATGATCTCACTGTAACATGAAACTTTGAGAAAAATCAATTTTTGGCATTATTTTTCATTTTATATTTTCCAATTAAAGATTTTGAACTCACGTTTTTTAAGGTTGTCAAGTTTTTCCAGGTTCATGGTTTCAATTTAAAATTATCTACTTTTATCCAATTCAATGAAACTAGTCAATACATTTTACTGATAATTACCTACTCCGTAGAATATACAAAGAATTTACCTTTTACAATATTTCTAAGATCAGTTTTTCCAACTGATACATCGGAATTATTCATGTCTTTTTGAACAGCAGCCAATGCAGCCTACAGATAAAACACGAAACCAACAAAGAGACAATTAAAAGCAAAGCTGTCATGTAATCAAATAGGTTAAAAAAAAGCATAAAAATTCGACTACAGTTGTGTGATTTAAACAAATCCAGAAAGACATAAAGTATAGTCAAAAGAAACTCTAGTAGTATTCATTTGCTACAAGAAGAAGTTTGTTACCTTCTCCATTTGTTGGAACATTTGTTGGGTTTTTTCATCTTTCTTTCTTTTGTCGATTGAGTTTCTTTTGATCTAAATAAAAAGTTTATATGCAATAGAGAGCCATAAATGAAAATATTTTTTTATTATCCACCTCTAAGGCAGGTATTGAAAAATTCTATTGCTCCCGTCACCCGCCTGCATAATTCTTTTCTTCAAAAATGCAGCAATGCAGAAAAAATTCCGTAAAAGTCAGAATTTTGTTCTCTCAACGTATAGCTTTTTTCCTAAAGAGCTCTCCTCCGTAATATAAAAAATACTGCCTTTTTACCACCCATAATGCCTGGCATGCATTTTTTGCACCCTCTGCAATGAGAACAAAAGAATTTTTCGATGTCCGCCTAAAATAAATTTGAGTTTGCAACACTAAATTTTAAGAGCAAAATAATCACAAAATGTGTGAACTTTTTTTGGACCACCCAGTGAAAAGAATTAAATTTTATAAAAAAAACTCAATTAAAAACTCAATCTTAAGAGGCTGTAGTTCAGTCAGTTGTAGTTAAAAACAAATTACCTCTGCAAGTCTTCTTTTCACATTTGCCTGATGGTTTTTACCATTTTCATGAAATTGAATACTCTGAAAGAAAAAAGAAATTACACGAAATAGATCACTACAAAAAAACAAATCTTAACATATGAGATGTATAATATACATTATATGTTTTTAAAATAACCAAATTTATGTGCACAAAATACAGCAGACAGAATACAACAGACAAAAGAAAACACTTGATGTCAATCTTACTTACAGGTTTATTGTCGGCAGTCCAGCATTTGCAAAAGTCACAATAATGTTTACCGGTTGACTTCCAGTAATCTGCCCTGAATATGAAAAAATGTTGTTATCAGGCTGAAAGTAAAAATAATTTTGTTTCCGAAAAAAAATCTCACCTGGGCGGCCGGAAAATATATTTTTTTCCAATTTTCCTTAATATTCTAATTGATATAATACGAAAAAAAACATCCACAAAGCACACTTTCACGAGCGTAAAATAAAACCATTGGACCGTTGGAAATTGAAATATTTTAGCTTTATCAAACCATTAAACAGAAAAAGAAAGGAACTTTTATTAGTGTACGAATAGCTATATGTAAGATGTTTATAGTATTGTTACGAGGGACTATCAAAAAAAATAAAAATATCTGGGTATGGGCCGGGTGATGTTCACCTGGCCGATTTCCGGAAACAAGAATATTTTTTATTTCAGCCTCATTGATATTTTCTTATCTAAGTTATGTTTCACCACATTCACTTTCAAGAGGTTTTTAATGATTCTTTCACTAAACAATAGGGAACATTTCTGCAAACTGTTTGGGGCTAAAATGAAGTTTTTTCACCCAGCAAATCTTTGGAAATCACCAATAAGATGATAAAATACGTTTTTTGCATGTCACTTATGTTGTAATTAACTTTGCGATTGTGTTTCATTTTATTGGTCTATTGTTTTAGATAAAATTACCATGGCAACGGCACATGGAATCCTGCAAGTATTGTAACTTTTTTATTTTTTCAAGGAACATTGAATGCATTGAGGATAGAATTTTAAATTGTTTGTGTGCGTTACAATATCATGCAATATGCTACTCATTTGGGAGCGTAGATTATAAGCATTTTTCTTAAAAGATTACTTTTCAACGCTTCATACGTCATGACTCTCATCTCATTCTGCAGAGTTAACCATGTTTGGAGTGTAATTTATTAAAACTCTTTGCAATTTATTCTTTAAATTACACGTCGATTGGGATTTTGTTCCCTGAAAGCTGGTTCAAACGTGGTCCTAGATTGTGCAGGCCATGCTTGGGGCATTTTTAATTCAGCGCGAGGCCTGAAAACTTCATGTAACTCCTTTGTTCACGTCACATGTCAATTTTCAGTTATTTATTTGAGAACAAAGAAAAGAAGAACATAAAAATGGATGAATGGAATGGTATTTTTCTACGACTACGACTTCTACAACAAAAATTTCAATCAAATCGATTAAACATAATCCAAGTATGGCAGAGTAGTGCAATGTATCACTTCGCGACGGTATAACTTAACCAAATAGATAGATAGATAGATAGATAGATAGATAGATAGCCCTATCTCCGTCACCCCTGCCCCAATTCCGTCACCCCTTTTTAATAAGCAGTCAATATCAATTGACTCTCTTTAAAAGTTTATTGTACAGCTTTGACCTTTTATCTTTCCAACTACAATAAAAAGTTTACCTACAAAGAGAACAACTTTTCAAAAATAGGAGTGACGGAGTAAGGGCCAGGCCAGGTGCCAGGGTGACGGAGATAGGGCCATCTACATTTTATACATCTAAGTTTGGATAAATTGGTTGTTTTAGAGGCAGGTCAGGATAAAAAGGGGTGGTCAGGATTAGCCAACATGATGTTACCCTACTTCTCCTCAAAAAATGCATTAAGGAAACTTAGGCAAAAGGGAAAAAAATTTGTATGGCTACTATCCTATATCTGTTATCAACTATCGACCAGACTGTCTTAGCTATCTAACAGTTTGATTATAGGAGATTTATATAGTTTTGATTATTTTGATAATCAAACAAAATTATAAGACCAGAGTGTTTTCAATAACAAAAGTTTGAAAAATACTTACATTTTGATTGATTTAATTTCAACACTACCATATCTTTTTCAAAGTGGGTCAATAAAAACGATTCAATATCGGTCTATAAATCTTTAGAAAATCAAAACATTGCTTAAAAACTGACCGTTTCAGACTGCCATTTTGATCTGTTTAATCAGTCAGTATCTAACAAGTGATATCACGTGACCTGTTCTTGAAGAAGGCTAGTTAACATGGCGGCGACGTCGGAAAACAATTTATCTAACATTGCAAGAATTTCTGGAGGAGATTTGACTCGAGAACATCGCTCTTTGACCATAGATAACCTCAATTATGGAGAAGTAGATACAGGACATTTTCAAAGCAATGGAATCAGGGCTTCGCAGATACTTAGCGAGGTCAGTTATTTTAAAAGGGAAACCTCCTGTCACTTTGTTTTTCTAATAATTCTGCACTTTTTAGCTCATCTTCAGTATGATATTTTTAAAGTTTGGGTAATCAGATACCAAGATCTAGTTGTTTTAGGTGGCAATTCATTAAACATTAGGGAAGCTTCTAAAAAGAATAGACACCACTGTATTGAGCCATTCAAAGTAAATTTATTTAGCCACATACCATTTATCTTGTGGACTTGTCTTGTGACACACATTGTTTTACAGTGACCTGCAAAACGGCCCAAGGCTGAAGGCAGAAAGATCACAACCTTAGCTGGGGGCAAGAAGTATGAGATAGTATGAGATTTTGAAAGAAATTTTAGTATGATATTGGAGTTGTATTTAGAACTATCATATGTAAATTTCAAAGATCTTTGTTTCGGCTACCACAATTGAGATTTTCAATATGGGGACAACACAGGCTGTTATGATTCTTAGCGCGGAAAGTGAAGTGAGGGGAGAGAGTGCGAACAGAAGAAGAAAGAGATGCGGCGAAAGCGTCTTGAAGCAATTGTTTTTTTTAATTCTCACGCCAGGGGGGGGGTACCAATTCAGTGTACTAGCCCATAGGGTACTAACTTGATTTTTGGATATTTTTCCAAAAAAATAGACCACCACCCTTTTTAGTACACTGTACTAACTTTTCTCCACGACCGAAGCTTTGATACCACCCTTATAGTACAC
>JAUJPO010132874.1:0-35676 GCA_032270745.1 Tiaropsis multicirrata | reverse complement strand
GATTTCGCACGGGAAAAGTTTTTCAGGTCTTGGATCGCTAAATCAGGTCTTTGATCGCTTACGGAAAAAAAATTTGCGACCCCGAAAGGACAGTATCAAGATTTGCATAAAGAAATGAAATTAATGGCTTGCGTAAACCAAAAATAAAATCACCATGCGAAAGAGTGTGAATTGTCCGGATTTTGGCAACATAAGTGAAAGTGCACTCTCCACCACAGAGGCTGTATTTTAAATGACGTCATTGAGTACCACCACTACGTCGACGTTTTAATTAAAAACAGTGAAGTTAATGAGATCTCATTATAAATTAGTGGCCTGTTTGTAGTAATATAATATTCCCATATTACATCTGTCTTTTTTCTCTACTCTGCTTTTTTTAATGATAGAAAAATTATTTTTGTTAATTATTTTGAAAAAAGACATTTTGATGCAGTTTCTGTGATTTTTTCCGGCTCGTATATTCTGGCGGCTATCAATTTGGTAATGAAGTTATATTCAGTTATTTTTGTTCACTTGTTTGTGTCTCCATTGTCTTTTGTTTTCGTTATCAAAGCAAAGTGGTACTTGTGATTTGGGAAATATTATTTCCTAGATATTCAGTGTTGTATTTAGTAAAGTGTGTTTCACTCACACACACAAAAAAAAGTGATTTGTCAAATTTTGTCATTTAATAGTTTTTCGTACGTTAGAGAGATTTTTTTTTAAAAGTTTTTCTGATATAAATTATGTTTTGTTTATATCAACATTAAGATAAAGCTGCAAAAGCCAAGATAAGACAGAACAATATTGATTTATATTTGATATAGATTTACTTTGTACGTATTTATTTTTACGCATATACTTTTAAAATAATGTTACTACTGGGCTAGTACTGAAGACGGGATTTGGGGTAAGATAACATAGTCTTTTACCAATGAGCATCCGCAACAAGTGAACACCGCCAATGAAGGCTATCTCTTTTGATTAGGTTCACGGCTCGTTCTCTCATTACCGACGCTTCGAATGCAATGTTGGACAAAATATTTTTGGAAACGTTCGACCCAAATTGGAATTTGTGAGTGATGGGTATTAATAATAAATAGAGCTATTTGTTCTTGACTTGTTCACTGCAATCACGGTCAAAAGGTCTGTAGACTTTTACAAGGAAGAAGCTCCTTCAAAGTTGATATAAATAAGATCAGCTATTGCTACCATAATATACCAACTTATCACTTTCAAAAAGCATTGAGCGAGGTTGAGATGCCAGTTATATACTGTGTGTTTTTGTTGACTTTCTGCTATTTAAAAAAATTCTACAACCTTATAGCCGACATTGTGGTGCGCAGAGGTAATTCAATTACAGCAAAGTGAGGCTGAGGGAGAGTCTGGGACATCCTTTACCGAGACATCTTTCTTTTTCTCATCCGACATGTTTTTCTCTATCTATTTCTCTATGTCTCTTTTGTGAATTGAATGGTTCAAGTATAATATCCATCCTTCACAAATTCCAATTTGGGTTCACTTTTCCCAAAATATTACAGAAGCAGAAAAATAATCCGGGTGTTTGCCTTTTTTTTTGGGTCCTAAACATAAACAACGAAACAAGAAGACAAAACCCCCTCCTCTGTTTCTGTTTCCTGTTAGGAAAATATAATAAAATACGGATTCCTTACAAAACCATTATAATCGTATGAGAAAATATCGGAAAAGTCTTTAGTTGCTCATCCCGTTAGCATTATCAGGAGGTATATTTAACGCTCTTTTGACACTTGAACGGTAAAATGACATCGTTTGAATGTAAAAGAATAACGAAAGTTGTCCTAGGTAATAACATTGAACATCACAAACGTCCATTATAAGGCGTTCAATTACCCATTAGACCACACTTTTTTTGTTATGTTTCCATGTAACTGGCATGCAAAACTTCTCTAATTAAGATAACCAGTTAATAATGCTGATTTAAATGTCGAAGTATCCTGTACATAACACCATCATTTTATCTTTCTTGAATTTTTATTGAAAGTCAGAAGGATGCTCATTTTCGGAAATTGTTGTCTAATATTTTGCATTAAATTTTCTGGCGGTATTTAAGCCTTCTATATATTAACAGCCGTATTCTATCTGTTGTTTGTCACTTTCGTTTTCTCATGCCGTTAGCTCTTTTCCTTTCCTTTTAAATAAACAAAGTATTTCAGTAAGCGCAAGCAGCCTCTGGTTCTCAGCGTACGACGCTTTCTGCTATGGAGCTAGAATTTTATTAATCAAGCTAGAGATAGCTGAGAAAATGTTATATCGGGGCTTTGATATACGAATTTTAGGGTTAGCAATTTTTATTATTTCAGTCTCAGTTTAATGATCATATTTATCAGTTTGAAAGTTTGAATATTTAGTATACATTTCATCAACGGAGCCATCATAAGCCAAATTCCGAACAGTGGCATGTATCAGTACTATTTTGTTGAACCTTTAGCTTCAGCGAAATTATATTTATCAGGCTGCTGGAGGGCCTGCAAAAATTTCTTAGTCTTAGCTCCAGTTGATAATGAGAAAATAATGTCGTGATGGAAGTGATATCAAAGTTTCAGGGTTTTCATATTGTGGATCTGCGAAATTAGACTCACAACCGGCGCTTTTTAAATCTAGTTTATATTTACAGCATTAATAGGCCAGTGTCGTCAGACCGTTATGTATCGCTGTCTCTACCTTTGGAAATTTCAGGCCGATATTTTCCCCAGCCCTTTGTTCAGTGTCGGCGGAATTCAGCGTTCGCTGGGAAATAATAGCGAGATAAATGGGGGACAACGGTGAGTACGGGGTGTAAAGGAAACTTCTCCTGGAGCAAATGAAACATGTACCGTTTTCCGTAAACGAGAACGCTCAAAAAGACAATCCTAGAGCGTCCTAGATCTGTGATAGTCATGTTTGATAGTCTGACGCAACAATGCTAGTTATAAATTATCTGGTTTTATTTCAGAATACCATGCGATGAAAACACACATAAGGTGACAACAAGTGAAGTGAAAAGGCCAAGCGTTAAACGACATAAACTTGGAACAACCACTATCTCAAATCTCACATCCAAAACACCTGAAGAGCTAGGTATTGCAACTTTTATTGTTTTATGGATAACTTTCTTTTTTTCATCGACCTTGGGCATTTGTCTCGTTTCAAAATCTTGTGAAAATGCACTTGCACAGCAAGGGTACTGGCAAAATGCATTTGAATAGCAAGGGTACTAGCAAAATGCATTTGAACACCAAGGGTACTAGCAAAATGCATTTGAACACCAAGGGTACTAGCAAAATGCACTTGAACAGCAAGGGTACTGGCAAAATGCACTTGAACAGCAAGGGTACTAGCAAAATGCACTTGAACAGCAAGGGTACTGGCAAAATGTATTTGAACACCAAGGGTACTAGCCAAATGCACTTGAACACCAAGGGTACTAGCCAAATGCACTTGAACACCAAGGGTACTGGCAAAATGCACTTGAACACCAAGGGTACTGGCAAAATGCACTTGAACAGCAAGGGTACTGGCAAAATGTACTTGAACAGCAAGGGTACTGGCAAAATGCATTCGAACAGCAAGGGTACTGGCAAAATGCATTCGAACAGCAAGGGTACTGGCAAAATGCATTCGAACAGCAAGGGTACTTGCAATCTTTCTGTGGTTCTCCTCTTTGTTGATTCCTTCAGTTTGTGATTGCCTTTAGTTAGAATCTAATCTCAATGAGAAATTTATGACTATCCATATCCCTTTTTACTTGGATATTCGTCCAGAGTTGAGGGGTCCTAAGTTCCAGTATAATTGCCAACAACAACCTGTCAACTTACTCTAAATACTTTCGTTACTTTTAGAAAAAGACTTGATGTTACTCAAAGAAGTTGATGAACTTGCTTCTGCGACTGATTCCGGTGGCAATGGTAAGAGTCTTCGTTTGAAGTCTTTTTAACATCCAGACAACGTTGTTTCAACGTCACAACGTTATTTGGACGTTGTAATAATGTTGTTCGCCTTGTCCGCCTGCTACGATTTGTCCAAATCAGTTATTGTTATTTTTCTGGTCCTATAATTATATGGTCCCAAAAACATAGATAATTTACATGGTTGGCCCATCCCGCTTTTTCATTGCGCAGTTAGAGACCGACATCATGATAAAAAATCTGTGGGTCTAGTTTATGTTATGTTGGCCCGCCCAGTAGTATAAGCTGTTTATTTTCTCGGGTGTACCGTCGACGATAGGGCTACATTTAATTTTTCACTGTGCTATGTGTTTTACCGAACCTTCAAGGTCTTAAAAATTTATACGTTTTAAAAATGAGAGTAAACCAAGTGCTTAACCAAAACTAAAATTACGACCAGATTTTAAAAGGAAAATAGTTGAGTGAAAGGTTACCCGGGAAAGCGGAATGTATAGGCTATATTGGCGGTATCGAACGGAACATGTAAGATTCATGCAATGAAATCGGGAATCCCTATATGCGCTTAAACCACCCTTTTCCGTCAGTATCACCACTCATTTTTGATATGGTTCTTCCTTCATTTGAGTACTTCTTCGATTGCTGTTTTAAGGATAATTACTCAACAAACGTTTCTATTTGTTTATATAGTGAAAATGAATGGAAATAATGGACATGTCAATGAAGAAATCTCTCCACTTTGTAAGCTCCTCCTTTAATCTTCGGTTTGCTTGTTGGTGTATTTCTAAGATCTAGTAGCGGGTGGATTTTTAAAACGTAACAAACTCTTCTATCGTCATCTACATAAAAAGTAGGCTTTGTTCCTGGCTAAGACGTCATTTTTAGCCAATAGAACTGCTAAATGGTATTCTAGAATAATGTAATTTCATCGGTTTTTTTCACGGTGTGATCGGATTCGTTAATTGGGCTTTTCCAGAGAAAATCCGTACAGGGGGTATGTCGAGGATATCGATTTTTCCAGCCCTCCCCTGGATAACTGTGCTGAAAATTTCGAACCCCTCTGGATCCGCTCTGGATATCCTTGGTCTTGAAATCCTAGGATATTGAAAATTTCAAACCTACTATATCCTATATCGTCAACAGTAGGGGTACGGATTTCTTCTGGAAAAACCCATTTTACGTTTATTACCATGGTGATTTCTCTAATTTCTTACCAGCTGAAAGTTTGAAGAAATTGCAAGAAATTAACGAAGAAATTCGAAGGTTGAGAAGTTTGAGCTACAAAGAAAATGTGGACCAAGTAAGCATGAAGTTTCTTTCTTTTTTATCTCTCAGTGTATTAGATGGCCAAAGTTGTAGAGCGCTGGTTTCGAAATCGGGAGGTTGTGGGTTCGAGCCACACCCAAATCAGCCACCGTAGCGACCTCTTGCATCGCTAATTACTCCTGGTCACTCCAGGAGTTGGGTTGGTGGCTCCTGGTGACGGTCTGGGTCACATAATAACCTTGAGAATGGAAGTGAATTCCGACCATAAACATGATAATGCTTTGAAGAAATTTTAAGAATCTTTCTGTTTTGGTTAATATTTGATTTGAGATTGGCCCTTTAGTCTTCAACATTATTTGAAGGGTGACGCGAGTGTCTCTCATTTGAGTATCTTTGGAAGCCTACTTCTTCAAAATAAGAATGATGATTTCAAAAATGTTTGGAATTCAGCATTTTTCACCTTTTGATTTTCAATGAAAATGTTAAATGAAAGTGTTAATGTAGTAAATACAGTATTTGACTGTAAGTCTTTTTTATCGGATTAAACTTTGCTCTCCAAGCAACCATCAGAAAATAAATCAACCTTTTTCAAGAGGAATGTTTTTTTTTAGTGTGCTCTCCCTTGTAGTTGAAATGCCGGCACCGTTTGTTTGAATTCAAGAAATTTTGAGAATTTGAAACATTTTGACGGCGTTAATGAATTTGTCATATGTTTGTATCTATTTCTGTGGCGTTGACGGATCGCTTTTAGTTTTCTGTCTACAACCCTTTGAATTTCATTAATATCAAGATGTTTGTTGAGTTTACCTTTAGTCAAATTAAGCATCAAAAGCAGTCTTCTTGAAACTTTCAATCTAAGATCTTGGCCTGTATTTTTCTTCTGAGCTTTTTCATAAACGAATAAGTCAGAAGCCGAATTATAATTATTTTTAATATTTAATTAGAAATCAGAAATGGGGAATCTTTTGCGTACTCTTGCATCTTTGCTATCTCCCCTACTTTAGGGTGGGTGAATGAAATATTCCGGCCTGCGAAATGCTATTTTTTCCAGCTCTTGGGGTTGACGAAATTCGCCGTTCGCCGGGGCCATAATAAAAGTTCTTCCCATGATAATAATTTTCCTCTGCGAAATTAAAATTCTTAATACTTTATAAAACAAACCAAGTTATCTTCCGTGATATACAAGGTGTTTACTCACGGCCATTTTGAGAAAAAAAGATTTTTGACGAAAAAATGTTCTTATTATAGCTTTATTTGGATTTCGGCGACATTTAAAAGAAATTTAATACCTTTCTCAGAAACTCATATTTCCTCCAAAAAGTCAATTAAGAAATCGTTCTCTTCCTAAAATCCATCCAGTGAATTAATAATAGGAAATCTATCAGCAAGGTATCAGAAGTTTGTCTTTTTTCTGTTGAATGTGGAAATAATTTGCGGTGGAATTTATTGGTTTTTGTCTAATCCTTTGACTAAATTCAGGATTCAGTCAGACCCTGGAAAACCTGGGATTTTTTTCAAAAATTATTTGGAAAATCAGGGAAACTCATTTCTAATATTGCTTTTAACAATCATAATAGCTATTGAAAGTGTTCTGTAGGCATATGATAGCAATAGCTGACCTTGTTTACATCAACCTTAAAGGAAGGAGCACACCTATTGTCCGACTATATGTACCTCATTTTTTGGTACATTTTGGGTAAAGCTGTATAATATGTAATGTAACACCTTGATAAAAAGTGACACTATTTGTTTATATTCAAAACAAACTAAAATAATCAACGTATTTTCGAAATCCGTCCACTTATTATTAAACTTGTTTTTGTGTAATTTCTTGTACGTTTGTTCTCTTTCAAGAGCCTAACAGACAGAAAAAATGATCGAGAGAACGAAAAGAAAAAATTGAGATAATTTTTTTGCTTGGCTTGGTTTTTTCATTTTGTTGAAACAGCGTAGTAAAAGCTTTAGATGTTGTTTCTAGTTTGTTTTGTTGTGATGATAAACAGGCTTGTTTTGGAGAGATGGAAAGTTTGGTTAGTCATCTGTTTATCAGACTCGCTTTTATTTGTCCGCTGGTGATTTTATTATGTGTTTTATGAAAGTAATTGGTGTGTCCTGGTAGAAGCTTTGTTGCAGTCACTCCAATGGAGAGTTTGGTTTGAGAGCTAAAGAAAATTGTACATTTACTGTTGAGGATATCAACGAGTGTTACCCCTCGTAAAAAAACCAATTGCCTTAGATTGATTGGATTTCCAGAACAAACTTAACTCGACTCCTTTGAATTTCCAACATATATTAAACATTTTATAAGCTCGGACACCCCTCAGACAGGAAATCAATATCCTCGACACAGTGGATGTACAATTTATTTCTGAAAAAGACTTACTTTAGTCGGTGGTTTTCTTTTTTAGCTATGTAGAATCTTATTTTGAGAGACTTTTGTACTAAACAACGACGTGGTCTCAAATTGGAAGATGAAATATAGATGCCACACTTACACTTAGGAATATTCTATTTTAACGATTAAAATAAAAGCGATAGTTGTTGTTGATGCATATGAGAGGCTTTGACCGTTATGTAAATTGCCTTTTGAAGAAGTTTGATTTATGGAGTAGGAAGGGATTAAGATGATTAAGAAGTCACGTGTCACGATATGCAGCTCTCTTTCGTATGTAAACATGGTTTAAAAAGCTACCGCCGATGCAAATTTTTTTTCCGTCAGCGGTCGAAGCCCAGTTTTAGCGGTCGAAGCCCAACTCAACGGTCGAAGCCCATGCTAGCGGTCGAAGCCCAGTTTAGCGGTCGAAGCCCAGTTTCTTTTGCGAGATCACATTTTTTAACGGTCGAAGCCCAGGGCCAGATGTTTTCTAAGTTATTGGTTTATACGCTCGGGTAATTCCTTTATCTTGCTGTAATGCTTTCTTTCGTTTGTTTTAACATATTGTTTGTTCTCTAATTGTATTTATATTATAACTTCTGTTCGTGGTTTGTCATCATGCAGAAAAAAAGCACGCTTGCTTTTTTTAAGAACTTTAGCCATGCAAATAACTAAAATTTAGCCTTCAACCATTTAAAGCTATGCTCTTAGAAAAAAAAAGTTCTTTTAAAAACAATTAGGGTATAGGAGTAAAAAATAAAAATCTTTTGCGTTGACAAAATGAGTCCTTTTACTTGCAGAAATACAGAGAGTAAACATCATGAGTTCTATGGATATATCAAAGTATTTCAAGGTTTTTAACAATCATTACTTGCAACCTCCGTGCTTCATATGATACTATAAGCAAAGTAATTAAACTATAGTAATAATATACTCCAGTCAAATAAAACGTTTATAAGTCAAGCATCTTTTTGAAGATGGTGAAAACCATTCATATTTAGAGGATTTTCCAGGTAGAGCGAGCAGGTAGAGCGAGGACGATAATTAGACATCGATGAATGAAAATTTTCTCTTGTCTTTGTAGGAACTTGCTTATTTACCGGAATTGTTTATCAGACACAAAAGAAAGGATTTTCGATCCATTGTTTTCCCAAAAATGGGTTACTTTGATATTGAAAATGCGAAATATTTCAAAGTTCTTAATAAGGAAAAAGTAAGCCATACAACCCTTATTTCGAGAAGCAATTGTCGGATGATGATGGAAACATTGAGTGCTAATCATGAGAGATTTAACACTGTTAAAGTTGGGGATGAGTTATACGATGAGAGAGATTTGAATGCTTGTTTGAAGTTGTTAGATGCCCGTGAGCTACAGGAAAGACTTAAAACTGAGGAAATATGGTTTAGTAAAAGTGATATCAAAACACCAGAAAGCTTTCCTCCAATTGACAGGGCTGCACTTGAATCTTTTATCAAAGGTTTGTCTAATTCACCATCATAAAGCTGGTAATTGATTTTTGTATTCTTATGTTCTTCTAGATGTTCTTTTATTTTTTTTTCCATGTTTCCAAACATTTCTGTTCCATTTTTACCACCGAATCTTTCCCTACAATATTGACCATACAGAAAATTGAAGTCTCTTCGTCGTGGACAAAGTGAACGGTCAGCAACTCATCTTCGCAATTTGTTCTCAAATTTTGTAAGAATTCTTTATGAGCCGAAGAAGGGCTCAATCCTGACTCGAATAAACCATAAACGCTTTCTTTTACCACTTCTGTCAGATCTTTAAAGCTTGTTGCCTCCAAAGATTGGATTGGGTGGTTGTGACTTTTCTCCAAATAAATGTCACATTTAAAATCTTTATCATAAGAAGGAACCGAATCTTTCAAAATTTTGAATGTTACCTGAAATGGACAATATGTGTTTTGAAAGCGCTTCGAGGGTTTTTTTGTTAATACATCTTTCGAATCTCTTGTCTTCTCGTATCTTGTATCATGGTGACAACGATAAATAGATCTTACTTTGTATAAACCGCGGGGTGTTGATTCCTTTTTCAGTTTTAGTTTCAAAGTTTCTCCCGTCAGCTTTCCATAATCACCTACGAATTTCTGTACATCTTGTTGGCAATCAATATTACACTTAATTTTAGCTTTAAAATTGTCTATATTTCCATCGGTCTCTACTACTTTATATTCTTCCTTTTTCAATGGAATGCAGTCTTGTAAAAATTCCCTTATATCTGAATCGAACATTCTGAAAGCATAAAGTTTTGTCGAGCATATACTTGCATATACTACACTCTTTATTCATCTACTTATATACTTATGAAAATCTTTGCTCTTTAACTGTTTCTTGCAAAAGAGAACAGCAGCCTAATTTACACAAAGGAATTACCCGAGCGTATAATCCAATAACTTAGAAAACATCTGGCCCTGGGCTTCGACCGTTAAAAAATGTGATCTCGCAAAAGAAACTGGGCTTCGACCGCTAAACTGGGCTTCGACCGCTAGCATGGGCTTCGACCGTTGAGTTGGGCTTCGACCGCTAAAACTGGGCTTCGACCGCTGACGGAAAAAAAATTTGCGACGCCGCCGCAAAAACGATTGTAATACTTTTGCTAGGCGAAATTAATAATAAGACTAAGAGATGTTCCGTTGAAAAGATCCCACAATGGGTATCATGACAATAATTTATTATATTTCTGACCAATCCTCTCTCTTCAGGAAATCTGGAAATGGTACGTTTGCTACATGATAGTGGTTGTCGGAATGATTTGACAGACAACAGTGGTTCGACCGCTTTACATTATGCAATTGATAGTGGCCATGTGGATGTCATCAGATATCTTATCGGTAAAGGCTTGAAGGTAAGAAACCTTTTTGTAAAGAGACTTTCTTTATCCTAGCTGTTCGCTTGTAAAGAGAATTAACTCAAGGTGTCTTTTTTGGAGGTTGTGGGCCACTCGAGTTTTCTGTAAAACAATATCTTAAAAGAGTTTGGAGAACGAAACATCGAGACTAAAATTTGTCTATTTTATTCAAGCGAATTTTAGAGACTTTAGTATTAAAGAACGCCGTGGTCTCGAATTTGAAGATGGGTTGGTTATATATGTTTGTTTCCTCTAGTTTGTAAATTAAGATGAGCAGGTCACGAATGTTTAGTTAGAAAATCTCTGTAAAGATTTATGTGAGACTTATATTTTATTCAAGTTTTAGTAGTAAAGATTTATCAATACTATCCTATCGAAGAAAACTTAGTCGGATAAAAGTGACTAATTTTTTTTGAAGTAACTAAAAAAAAATTCCCACGAAAATTTTGTCCGACCAATAATTGTGTCGACTAAGTTTTGTAACTGCTTCTAGCAGATACAATTTCCTTTCGTTATGTGACTGTATGCAGTGTCTATGCATCATCGCTGTTTGAATTCGAAACTTTGTATTTTATTTAACTTCAGGTGGATCAGAAAGACTTCACCTCTGGCTGGACACCCCTGATGCGACTTGCTTCAACCAACGGCGACCTCTCAGTAGCGCGCGTTCTCCTACAAAACCGCGCGGACGCAAACGCTTTCGATACGACGCACAAATCAGTTCTGATGATGGCTGCCTTGAATGGTCACACCTCCCTAGTTAAATTACTTGTCGAAAAAGGAGCAAAAGTTGATTTGATGTCTGCCCACAATAAAACAGCGTTGGATTTTGCACGTTCGTTTGACCATAGACAAATTATAATGTTCTTGGAAACAAAGACTAAAGAACAAAGGAAAGGAAACAACCAGGCATTGATTGGTAAGAAAATAATGGCCACCGTTTCTGGATAAAAACGAGAAAACTCTGTTAAAGTAGACAACCCTTTTGAGGTTGTAGCTCTTGTAATAGTTTTTTTAGAATATTTCAATGTTTGAACATATACGCTTCGAGGAATAAATAATTTCACTGCAAGTTCAAGATATCTTTTCTTGGTACTTGATTTTTATGTGTTATACTTATGGTTAAATAGAGAAAATTTTATATTTTTTGGTTGTATATTTTTAATGAAATTCTAAAGATTGAACAAAAATATAATTGGTTAATATATAAATAGATACATTGTAAATTTTACTTATTTTAAAATTTGTTGAAAAAGTAACAAATTCAAAACGACGTGATTGCTCGCACCTTCATTTAAATTTTGGAACTTTTTAATTGCATGTAATCCCTTGAATACCTAAAAAATAAAAAATATTTTAAAACTAATTGTGGGAAATGTCTGTGTTTGAGTGAGAAAACCGAGTTCCCTTGCTACCCCTATGGCCAATTGGATTACAAAAAAGAACTCGAGACATTAAATAGTAAATAATCGAAGAAGAAGAAACGGGAGATTGACCTAAAGAATGTCTTATGATGGATGTAGTCCATTGGCATTAGTCGATCTAACTATAAAGCAGATTTAATTTTCCGGAAATCTCAACAGAAAAAATCTTAATAGTGCGCGTGATGCTGCTGTATTGTGCATTATGCTAGTCGATAATTTGATAATCTGATACACACCACGCTCTGCTCTAAAGAGATGCGGTGAATATGAAACTTTTTTGGCGAATCCATCGAGGTTTAAAGCGCAGTGTTCCGTGGGTGAAGCGATTGAGAGATTAAGCTTGGAGATTAATGATTTGCAGACCTTTACTACTTTGGATGTAAAGAGTAAAGCCGATTTTTACGTTTCAAAAAAATCTTATTGCCGTGTGGTGTGTGGGTTTGAAAAAATTGGGATGGTTTGGAATGATTTTCATGTTTGTCCTTCCCTCAGGGTAAGTGACCGTGAATACTTCTATCGCAGCTATATAAAAAGAGGGTTTGGTACAGGCGCTAGAAGAAAAGTACGATTGCTATATAAAGCACACGACGCGTGCGCTTTAAATTATTTTCGTGATAGAATCTACTTTCGTGTAGATTTCCATGATTCCAAGTTACGAAAGTAAACAAATGGCGCTCAGATCAGATCAAGATTTTCATGTTTGATTTGAATTTTTACACGTTTATTCTTTACAAATTTTATCCTTTTTGTGAGTATTTATTGAACCTGAACTGTTATGGCTACCCTTTCGAATTCCAATAGCTTCAAAATTGCTACTTTTCCAACAGAAGATCATCTTGAAGAAGCAAGGAGTACACTGAAACCACCAGGAATTTTATCAAATGTGAGATTGATTTCTTTTTACAATTTTCTGGGCTTTGAAAAAGGGTGAATGCACAGAATGGATAGGTTCTGTCATATTTATATTGAATGCTAATGCTATGAATGTAAAAAGGGGTTACACTGGCTCCAGAACGTCCACATTACTCCTCACTCGACCTCACTCGTCTCTCTCCATGAACGACATCAACCACAGGCACAGTGTAGCCTGAACATTTTTGGGCGTTGCGATGAATTAAAAAAATTGGCATGGCCCACACAATCTCAGACCAGCTTTCGGGAAAGAAAACCTAAGCCAACATGTCAGTCATGTCAACTTCATAAAAAACAAGATTCAATTTCATTTGCGCCTGCCATCATGTCATCACTCCATGAAGGAGGAAAGTCACCTGATTTCCTGGCCTTCTTTGTCCTGCTTTTATATCTATGTACTATATATACAGTCTAGTCTGCACATCACCATAAAAGCTAGTTATTAGAAAGTTAATCATCTCATTAATAACCTGGTTGGGGATAATTATTGACATGACTGACATGTACAATAATTTCATTTTATTTTACCATGTTCAGGACACGGCAAGTCTGCAGAGTTTTATTTTGAAGCCCGAACATGGTCTGAAAAGTCCTGAAATTTTTTGGCCGTTGTGCATATGATGGGTCATATCATGGCAAAGAAAGAACTGAAAGTGCTTGTCCTGTTATCAGTCCTGGTCCAGACTTTAAAAGCATAGCTGAACACAATCGAACACCAATCAAAATTTACCAAATATTTTTAATTAATTTTGATTATTACGATTGAATTTTTGTTTGTGTTCTATTGCGTACATTGCATTAAAGAACGAAGAAAAAAGAACATAATTTAAACCATGCTGGATAGAATTGTTCAAAAATTTTTTTTTTTCTGCGACTCTTGAAAATTTCAAGTAATTTCACTGGTGCAAAAGTTTTTTAGACTTTTTTCCTCGATTATCAAGTGTCTTTGACGGAAAGTAGAGATAAAAACACCAGCTTTTTACAGGATTTTGCCACATTTTATTTTTTACGATAGGTCTGAAAAGGTAAACAAAAGGAAATTTAAAATTTTCCAGCAACCATGAGAATATGATACTATCTCTTATCCATATTGTTAGGAAGGTCAATAAACTCTGTCGCTTATTAATTTTTCGACCCCTCCACTCCGGACTTTATTAGGATGCTTTATGTTTATTAATCTTTGACAAAAGTTCTCAAGTACTGTTCGATTGGCTAATACTGACGACCCCTTTCTAATCCTGAACCCTCCTCTGAAGCAAATAATAATTTATCCAAAGTAGCAAGTTCATTAACAAGTTCATTATTTTTTAAACTTTGTGTAACTGGCTTTGAAGCATATTAAAAGTCTCAGCATTTTTCCGAAGCTTGACTATATGTGATGATGCCTCACCAATCGTTGAAAACGATCTCAAAAAAGCAAGTAATTACGATATGATTAATGAAACATTTTCACTTTATTTCATGCTTAACATTTATATTTTTATTTTCTTCTTAGAATTACGACAAGCAAGGTCTGAAGAAAGTCGAGGTAAGTTTTCTATTGTTTTTCATCCTTAGTTAAACATAAAAAGCCAAAGATATTATGTAAAAGTAAAAAGTGAAAACATAAACATAAAGAGCTTTTAAAAGTTTTTGAGCATTTTTTTCAACACACATCCCTTTGATTGAACATGTTAAACACACATGATTTATTACGATATTTCGATTTTTAGTATAAAATGTCCAAGATCAGTAAGGGGATCGAAATGATCATAATACAGATGTTAATATGTTTACCTTTTCGCTACTTTATTTTCAAGGGAGGATCAGTGATCCATGACATGTAATTACATCAGCTTGGGTCAATGTGGATTTAAAAGATTTTTCACTAGTCATCATAGACTTAAGCCTCTTTAAAATTTGGCCTTTTTGAAAGTTTTAAAAACATTTTCTTAAGATTTTAGTTATTGTGACATAAAGAGCGACAACAAAACTTTTTTTAACATTGAATAAAGGCTCTGAGGCCCCTTTAAAAACAAGGTAGTGTTTCATCATTTTTTTTTCAATGAAAATCTTAATTCAAGTTATGCAATCAAAAGAAATCAGAGGGTTTCCTTTGCCATTCTTGTTTATAATGAACTTACTGAATTATGTCAAAATCTCTTGTATTTTTATGTATTATTTGTAGAGAACTTTCGTCCCATCGAAAACGAAGTCCAAACTGAAAGAAAGCAATAATTTAATGCACCAGACCAACTATGCACCAGCATCAATACCTTCAGATGAAAAAGAACCAACAACTTATTTCAATATTACTACCAAGGTAAAATTATGGATTATTTGACCTTGCAATTGGAACTTACTTATGACCCACTTACAGATGTGGATACAATAGGTTTAACGGAGAGTGTTCGTTCTGTTCATTAAATTTTCCTCATTTAGAAGTCAACATTTTCTGTGATTTAACACATTTGGAGAATCTTCTGTATTCATTGATTCATTTTTGAAATGGCTCTATCAAGGGAATTATTTTGGGAGGGGTTTTACTTTAGCTAGTGATTATTATTTGTTAGAAAAAAGATTGTTAATAAGTTTTTTTAATACGCATTTACATTGCATCATTTATGAACAAATCTTGTTGCTCACTTTTGATCAGATTAACAGGTGTCTTTTATTATGGGCTGGTGAACAGCTTATTGGACCTGAGATCTGGAAAATGGTTTCCCGCCGGCTCGAAAATTTCACACACTGTTGTCTTGCCATTATTTTGTTTTTATTATGGACATAATCCATCTGAGAAACATATTCACGTAAATTTGTCTTATTTTATTTCAGCACAATTCGACGAGCTCTTACGACCGTGTACATCACGTGAGAGAAGGCTACAATCAAAAGCTTCACCGTGAAGACCGCGTACACGCTAAACAATACGGTTTAAGCTTACATGAAGAGGTATTTAAACTATTTTCAAATGTTTACACGTTAACTTATTTTATAGTGTGCCGATGAGTTTACTACCCTTCCCAATTTGGAAATTCTAAAAACAAACGATCAATTTACCTCCTTTTGTAGAGCAAATTTCCTCCCCCCTTATAATTTCATTCTTTTCTCCATATAGCATGCTATTTTCTTTTGTAGAAGGGCTTCAATCTCCCCCCTTTAAAATCAGCAAGGGTTATACCTTCATAATAAGGTTATTCTTTTGTAGCTGCTAAGTTCCACTATCGGTCGTAACCGGTCCGTGATGCGGGATTAGGATTTCACGTACGTTATCGGACAAAACATCGGACTATTTTTTCGTCGGACATAATTTTCGTCACCCACGAATATCTTTTATTTAAAAATTTTTTTTTGGATTTCTTTTTTCGTTGGACTAAACTATTCGTCGGACAAAACTTTCATCACCTCCAAAAATTTTCTTCACTTAAGGTACCTCCTCGTCCGATAAGATTGAGATCCTGAACAATGTTTACGTACAACTTTTGCACTGTTTGTTTATTGTGACACTGTGCAAAATGTCTGGTGCAGTAGCCACGCCACATCTCAATTAGACTTCCTTTAACTTTAACATTGACATTGTAAATTCCTCTTTCTTATCTAAATAAAGGAATCACAGCGCCGAGTTCCTGCAACAAGCAACGCACAGTATGGTGCGCCAAATCGATTATTACTGGAAGCGCACTCAAAACAGCATGGCCACATCGAGATTTGTAAGCAAGATTTCAATCGAAGGTGCGGTATCAACTTTAAGTGAATTTCTTTGACTTCCCAGCGTTATTTGGACGTTGAAAAAATATTGAAACAATGTTGAAATAACGCTGTGTGCCTACTGGGTTTCGAATAAAAATAAGATGAACGTCAAAACGTTTTTATTGGTAAGAAAGGTATTTTGACCTTCTTATGGTATTAGTTGGTGAACAGTTTTGGTTGCATTAATGTAGCTTTAAGGAAGTTGATTTGGGACGACTCGATCGCAATATTGGGCAGTCCTTAAAAGACAATAATATGCTCACATATGGTTGAGATGTGAGTCAAAAACGAAGAAAGAGAACGTTTTTTCTGAGCACTTAAAACTCGTTTAGAAAAATACCAAGAAAACCGCTAATTAAGAGATGATGTCTTTTAATTAGGAATCAGAAAGGTACAACTGGCGTGGGAAGCTAATTATTGAATTAATGATATTGTAAAGTATACTTTACAACGTTAAATGTGAATTTTATGGCTTATAAATGTCACTACATTAATTATGATTGCGATTTTGTACGTATCAATTTTTTTTCAATGAATTACGAAATGTTTGCTCGTAATGACTAGTGGATCTTTTCCTGAGTATGTTCCGATTAGAAAGCTGTCCCCGTGATTTTTTTCGCATTAAAATCCCTTTTCAAAGACATTCCATCAATCAAGTTTAATGATTAGGGAAGACGAATGTGTCCAATATAGGATCAGTTTAAACAGTTGGCTAATCTAAATTTTAGAATATGAAACTTTCATCAGATATGATACTCCCGGACGTATGAGCCAATTTCAATTTACCCCCGGAAACATATATTCTCCACACATTTTTTGCTGGATCAGCCCGTTGTTGACTCACTTTTCTTGTTGGTAAATTAATCTCATCCATCTTTACCCTGATATTTACCCTGATATTTTACTAGAAATAATTTTAATTTAAATTTCTTTAAATAATCTTGTTTTCATATAATTTTTATATAGTAAAATGCGATAATCAAAGTTAAAGAAACTAGAATCTAATTTTACAATTCCTCCAAGCTCTAAGGTATCCGAAGTCTAATTAATTAAAATTCTAGAGCGTTAAAATGATATGATTACATTATTACTAACACAAATCTTCAACACTGATAGCAATCTTCGAATAGTTTACTTCTCTGTTCTTATTTCACCCGTATTCAATTTTTGAGGGACGCATTAAAATGTATCAAATTTGTCATAGAAAAAACACCATAGTTCATATAGAAATGCTCGCCTTTAATGATAGCCTGTACGAAAACTTACTTTTCACGTAGCCGATGATTTTTATTACGTTTGGAAGGATTTTGTGTAAAAGAATATTTTCAAATAGCGTATACTACGACTACGTGGAGCACGATTTATTTTGCGGTTTCGTGGTCGACTTCCGAAAAAAGAAAATCCTTGTTTTAATCCCGTCTTTTTGCTTCAAAACACAATGAAACAATAAAAAAATAATGAAACCAAAGTATTAAATATACTAAAGATGCAGCAAAATAGCTTCTTGTACCACGATAATCAAATTTGCATTTTGACATCAACCGCGAAATTAGAATGCTGCGAAATTTTCAAGGAATCATAAAGTACTTCCTTCATACCGTTGTTTCGTGAAATATTTTTCACATTGATGTAACGGTTTATTTATAGCTGTGATTTTATGTTATCATTGCGTTTGTGTACTGCGCAGTGCACGCAAATAATAGTGGTGGGCGAAAGTATATAAGAAAATCGTCTATTGCGTAATGCAAAATAAATCTGAAGCAATATTTTTAACATCATTTATATGACTTTTAACGACGTTTAGATTTCCTATCCATTATTTGATTCAGCTTCTTCATTTCTTCTGCATGGGAAGTTCCAAAGGCAAGCAATTTAGGTTGCTAGACGGGTTTTAATAGTTTCAAATGAGTGGGCCTTAATCCATTTTGTAATTTCTGCAAATAAATGTTGCGTTCATTATCTTTAATCAGGCTTTTTCTGTTTTTTAGATAGACAGATAATCATGTTTGTATTGTTGCAGGACGTGTTGTCTGACTTTTAACGATACTAATTTATGAGTTACTTATACTGCTACTTATCCTTTAGACCCGTGTTTCAACCTGCACATGGCTCGCGCATAGTTTATTTCTGGTGGGTGAATTTTAGATCGCTACTGATCTCTAAATTTTTTGTAAATTTAGCTTAGTGTAGTTTTGCCGAACCAGTCTATAGGTAAACCTTTTTAGAGCGTACATCTACGTCATCTAGCTTTCTAAGAAGAGTTAAACCATATATTCACAAATCAGGGATATGAGATAGGGGGATGCGACATCTATTGCCATGGTTTCTTTTAACATTCTTTTCAAAGCGGCGCGCTTTGATTGTGAACATATAGTTGTGAAAATGGCGGAACGGGCGCAAAGAAATTTTGTGATTTTTGCAGTGGCTATGTGCAGAGTAACTCATTTGCAGTCAATCAAACATCATAATTGTCTCTTTCTCATCAAATTGGGGCTTTTCTCTATGTTTTTTTATGAAAACTGAACATTGGGCTTTCCAATGAGTCCAAAACATTGAACTGTAAATTCCTGTACGTAGAGGAGAAGATAAACATTTCAACTCACATGGTTTTCAGTCGAAAATCGGATGCACTTTTACTTTTTCAAAATCTGAAAGTATTGGACATCTACCATAAGTCATCATTTTCAAAAGTCTAGTCCAAATTTTGAGAATTTCGGACATACCTGTCACATATGGTAAACATTGAAGCTCCCCGGTAGGGGAAAGCCCAGCAGGCAGGGGACGTTGTTTTGACTTCCAAACAACGTTTTTTCAACGTCAGAACGTTATTTTGTTGAAATGACGCTTTGCGTCTGCTGAGAGAAGTATAAATAAGCTTTTATACCTATTGAAGTTTTCCGTAGTAAAGTCTCTTAAACGAGTTTGGAGAACGAACATCGAGACAAAATTAGTCTCTTTTATTTAAGCAACTTTTAGAGACTTTTGTACTAAAAAAAATAAGCTTTTATACCTACTAGGGGCTAAAGACCAGTCTTTACCTTGAAATAATTAAGAGCATTAGCTTAGATGGAAAGAAAGAAATTTAAGAGTTGGATACAGAAGGTACTCTTACAGTATGTAATTTTTGACGGAGAGCGTTGACTTCTAAATGAGGAATATGAACATAAGCAACACTCTCCATCAAACTGTTTGAGATAGGAGGCACCATCAGTCCTCTTTTTGTGGTTTCATTTAAATTTCCATTAATTTCCTTTTTACAAAATTGGTTTTACATCATTAGCATTTTAACTGATTGTTAATATTCGGTGATTAAAAGATGTAATTTGTTTTATTAAAAAAGTCCTTATTTCATTGGATTTATAAAGAATGTTTCTTTTAGTAAGAGCTTGCGGACCTGCCGGTTTGTGACCACTTAAGTTTTTCCGTAGTAAAGTCTCTTAAAAGAGTTTGGAGAACGAGCATCGAGACAAAAATATCTCTCTTTTATTCAACCGATTTTTAGAGACTTAAGTACTAAAGAACGGCGTGGTCTCAAATTTGAAGATGAATTATATGGTAGCATGATAATTCACCATGTTTTAACTTTGATCCACATTTGATCATATTTCTCACCGCACCCCACCCTTAAAGCTTTCATTAATTCAAATTCTCAAATTGTGATTTCTTCATAGTTTTTGGTAAAATTTACAACCAAATCTGAGGCTTGATGTTTTTATGAAATTGTTCTTATATAAAAAGAGTGTATAGTTTAAAGGCTGAAAGTTTTTGTGGTTAATTTATGACATTAGTCTAACGCCAGTAAGAAATTAAAGATAATGTTATTGGAATTTAACGCTAAGAGTAAACAGTATGTTTAACTTTCTTCCGCCAGTTGATTTAGATTGAAATTTTCGAAATTTTGAGATTTTTTTGAAGATTGATTTTAATTTTGAATTCACTGAGGTATGCGTTGTACAGTTGTTTTAAAAACAAAATTTGACCCCCAAATAATGAAAAACAAAATAATACGTTTTCATCATAAATTACACGCTTTTAATTACTTTTAATTAAATAATTCTACTAAATAAATCAAATATAATTAAACAAATAGATTAGTAAATACATTATACTTTACTCAACAAATAAGAAGAAAAATATTACAAAACAATAGAGTAGCAGGGTAACACGATATTTACATAAAGCAAATATAAGTTTAATACTGTTGTTTTAAAATACGGCAAATTTACAATTTGTACAGTAAAATTCTACAATATAATTTCATAAAAACGATTTCGAAAAAGACTTGAAAAGTGTTCCAATACGGAGAGAAAAACCTAGACAGTCATCAGTCGCGGGGACGTTGTACAGACGTCGTGTGTACGTCGTAAAGACGCCGTCAAGAAATTATAGAAAATAAAACCACTAGAATGACTCTCTTTTATACTTTACACAAAAAAAGCTTACATTAACACGCTATGGTTAAAATCTATGGTTAGAATTATACTGTTTTGCAGAGGATACGTTGATGAATGGTAGAAATACTAACGCATATTTTTTAAACAATAACTGTTTCAGATTGAATGTTTTTATCCATAGAACAATTGTCTCGTTTTTTACAACACATTTTCAAGAGTTCGCGTCTCAAGGACTTTTGTGTCAAAAAGTACATGACTGGGTTAAAGGCGCTTACTGCCCATGGTAAAAACATCATTGCCATGTTTAATGCTTTCGATTCTAAGTAGACATTGTTTATCATTTCGTATGTTTGAATTCCAAGATAGAAAGACCAGCCTGCTAAGAACGGGAGCGGTGCGATACAGCTCCACACAGCTTCTGTTATCATCTTTGTTTTGTTCTTTTGTCGCTTAGCGACCTCTTGTTTACCAATTAAAGTGATGATGAGCGAGTCACGTGACTTGATTCCGTCAATCAAGCGGTGTTTTGTAAAGATTACAGCAATGAAGATGTAGGAGAAGGCTGTCACAGCAATAGCAACGAGGAACGCTACGGTAATAGCGAACCAGAAAACGAAAGTGTTATATTTGAATGACGTCACCTTCAAAGCACGTGTCATTGAAAGTCCGAATAAAATGAAACAATAACCCCAAACGATGGCGATCGCTGCTTTAATGATGACAGAATTTCGTTTTCGATACCATTGCGCGATTCCTTTGAAAGTGCAAATGCTGAGCATCCGATCCAAAGCAATTAATGAAACAGAGAGCATTGAGGCTGACGACAAAAACATATCAACTGATGGAAACAAAAACATTTTCAATCGCCCAGTCATCGGGAACGTCGGTAAAAGAACACTGGTCACGAAGGCCGCCATGTTGAAAAGGACCAACAAATCGGCGATGACCAAGTTCAATACGCAATACCAAGATGGTTTGAAGAATCGTTTTTGAGTGAAAAGTAGAACCATCATAAATCCGTTTGCTACTAAACCAAACACGAAAATTAGGATACTAATGGTTAGGATTACTTTTCCTTGGTATGTGTCTAAACCACTTTTATTAGAGGCTTCCGGAGCCGTCTGCTCTTCATTGTTGTTGAAAATGTTCATCTCCAAAGGTGTGCTGCACGTGATATTAAATAATTGTTGGATAACCATCGGATTGAATTCGTCATTACAAAACAAGTGTCGAATCATGTTGTGTGTAAGCGTGATGTTGCCATATTGGAAAGTTGCCATGTTGCAAAGAGTTGTTCTTTTGTTAAATGTTTGTAATAATTGAATGTTATAGTCCTGAAAATAAGAGAAATATTTGGTTGATTAAAAATGCCAAAGGACCTTCAAGGAATTCAAACACCTGTAAAAAAACTGAAACTAGAAAATCATTAATAGCTGTCTTTGAATCGTTCGATGCCAATACTATATAGAAAATTTACCAAAATATTAAAGCTACGCGAAACCGTAAAGTCGACGTCAAACTTTTATCATTTGATAACACCTCTAAAGATGCTACTTTGCAACTGAATGATAGCAAGAAATGAACATTTCCTTTTATATAGCCTCTACAACTAATACTCATTAATAAGGAATTAGATGTTTAATTAATTTGTTGTAGCGAGATAGTGTAGGAGTAATGCAGCTCATTAGCATTGTAGATTTTGTTTAAATTCAATTTAAAAATATAACATCGTACAAGTACTACGTGAGTTCGATTGTAAAATACTGCGTTTTTGATAAAACCAATGAAACAATTAATTTTACAGACCGAAGCACGATATATCGTACAGGTACTACGCTAGTTCAGTCCTTAAAATACTGTGTTTTCGAAACAATTAATTTTACGGACCGAAGCATAGATTGAATCGGTCGGTTACGAGAATGTGGATTTCAGCAGATTATCAAAATGTCGAGAAATAGTGAAATGACATCAAAGTTTACAGCTTTGCAAGCTGATTTATTTGTGTGTGAGCCCGTCAAATTACGGAAAGAAATTCTCGATTTCGCAAAAATTTCTAATGCCCTGATATCCACGATTATAAAGCTTCTGCAGACTTTGGTCATCAGTCTAGCAGGCTGGAAAACTAAATATCTTTCTTAACGTTGTACCTAGTTTTCTTTAAACATTATAACCTTTCAACAGACTTTGCGAACTCTTTAAAAAATTTCAATATACGCAAATATTTACGAGTCTATTCATTGCGACGCAGTGGCCATCCCTTTTTATAGCTCCAAAATTATTTATTTGTTCTGGGTGACCTTGTTTTGAACGCGTTGTTTGTTTGTTAAATTCCTGAAGAGGAAAAGCCTATATACATACATCTAAAAAGAGTCTACTCTTAAAAGTAAAGAATAAAGCGCAGCGTGAGCGCTTTTTGTAATAAGAAACATACTTCCTGACGTTTTAAAAGAGAGATTAAGCTTCAAAATAAGGGTGTTTGCACTCGTGCTAAATTTGTCATTTGAATTGACTTGGAGTTGCTGCATTTAGAAATGCCAAAGCTGTAAGGGTGAAATTGAAAAAAGGAAGGGGGAGGTCTATCTGTTGAGCCGTTATCTGAAAAATAGAATGCCTAAACTGAAGTCACAATATGTTACTACGAGTATTAATGTCATTCCTACCTTTCTATTGCAGAATCTATTGCCTTGTAAGACTTATAGAAACTGCAGCTTGCAGATACGTGATAAAATATAATAAGATTTTCAAAACTGGTAAATATGAGGTAGGAAGTATTTGAATACGAATTGACTCATTTAGCGTAACCTGCAGCTCTGATGATTAATTTTTATAATTATATTCAAACTTTAAAGACGCGATGAGAATATACCATCTGACGAATTTGGCTGTGTCTGGTGATTCAACTTTTTCAATTGCACCATTCTGAGCAATGTATGTTTTTTTTCAGTTTGGCGCTTCACTTGCAAATTCGTAATTGTTTTTAGTTCGTCCCCAGTCTCCCGAAATTTTGAAATTAACCAAATCCGTCAGATGGTATATTTTTTTCGAGTCTTAGAGCTTCACGGTATCGATAGAAAATTTACCATCTTAATCTTAGGTCATTCGGGTAATGATTAATATAGACTGTGGGTTCCGTAGAAAATGCTTTGATTTTGAACAAATAACAGACAAAAACAAGCAAGCATTTTATTGACTTTCTTAGACGCCTAGCATATTTCAAGAAATGAATCGCTTTTTTTTTACGTTTTTCAGATTTCAATTTTGATTACATATTTTTTAACTTCGTTGCTATTTATATTAGCAACTATATATGTGAAACAGAGGAAGGGGGTTGTCCTTTAGGTATAGCCTGCAAATACTAAAATGGATTATGTCATACTAGTCTCTAAAAACCATGTCGAACACTGGTAAGACGACCGTTGTGATAAGTACTATGACACGTGGCTTTATTCAGTAAATATTAGCTGAGGTGATTTGAGTCCCATATTTGTATGGTAGTGAAGCTGCAACAGTAAATAATCTTTCCGCTCTCAGTGACAGACACTGAGCCTATCCATTCAAGAAACCAAAGGATGTGCTTGGAGAATTAAAGAATGCTGGCTCAGAGGTGAATACATAAGGCATTTAAAAGAAATTGACGGAGAGTGTTCACTTCCATCATATAAGGAAAATGAGCAAAAGCAACACTTTCCGCCAAGATTTGAGAATCTTGGTATCCGCCAATGTGGCTGGAACCGTTTTCGGAGGTCGATAAACTTGGAGCCGATGTCTTAGTCTGAGGGATTAAAGCACTCGAGTTCGCTTATCAGAGTCTGTCTTCCTATAAACAAAGCGTTCATTCATAAATACGCGTCTCTACTTTTCATAAGCCATAACTAGCTGTGGATTAATGACAGTGCTCAAAGACTCTTTTGTTCGAAACTCGTAAACATTCACCGTTTGACATTTAAAACAATAGAGACCCAATTCCATATCTAAAGCGCACCAAACATTTAATTGTTTTTAAGATCTTTATCAATCAATCAAATTATTAAAATTTTCAAGGATACCCCACATGGCGACTTGTTTATACCCGGAAGCAACATTGAATCAAATGCGTTAGCGACGCGACAAACATGATGGGTTAACAAGATCAGTTCAAAACACCACCTACTCATTTAAAATGGCGGAGAAACCCGTTTGGATTACCATGCCAACCAGCATTCCAGACCCAATTATCCCGATTATGTTACCCTATCTATAAAGCATAATAAATATGATGACAAATTGTTAATGAGCGTCAGCGTTAATGACATTTTATCAAAATAGCCCTAATTCTTTACACATTTCTAATTACTCGCTTGCTGTTACTTTGTGTCCCTTTTACTCTGTTTTGCGCCCGAAGGACGTCATTTGGCGTTCTGAAAAGGCAGTTTTACGGTGCCACAGTCTCTTGGCTATAGCTTAGACCGCTTCATTTTGAGGTATATAAACCGAATGCTTTTGGAAAGTGCACGAGAAGAGCTTTCTAATTGTACCAAAATCCTTATCTCTCAAGCTACTAGCTTTAACGGTCATTTGAAATTAAAAAAAAACATCTTAGAGTGCAGCGAAATGCAGGTGTACAATACTTTAAATAAAAACGTCATATCTTTTCGGAGCTGATGTTTTCGGTGCCTAAAATTCAAGAGCTAAACACTTAAAGCCTATAGCCATTATTAAGGTGGTACACCAAAATTATAATTTTCTCCGTGTATTGTTTTTTTATTGTATTTTTTAAGTGAGATCTGATCAAACCCAAGTTATTTTGTGCAAAGTTTCAAAATATTTAATTGAGAAAGTCAAGTTAAAAGAGTTTTCTTTAATTTTAACCAAAAACAGGACATATAAGGCATATAACATATAAGAAACCCACTTTTCAGTGATATTCAGATACTCTGACCATCCCTGGAGTGTCTAAAAGCAATTTCAAAGTCATTCAAAGTCTGATCACATACAGCGAGCCATGTCTTGCTTACTTTTAAGGCCATTTCCCTGATGACCAAAAAACCTTAGTGAAGGTCAACAAATAAGGACTCTTTTATGAGACCAAACTTTAAAAATGCCTTTTTTTTGTTGTACCTTAATGAGAAAGCAAATAAAAAATCTACCATAAGAAAATCGCTAAAATACGTTTTACAATGCAGCATACCCACATGAGATAAACTTAAAAATAATCAAAACTTCATCTCACATCAAAAGCTGATGCCTTGCCAAAGAGTATTCTTTGCCCGACTAACTGGCTCCAACAAAATCAACAATAATGTTGCATTTTTCAATGCGACCAACATAAAAGGAAATTACTGTTGAATTAATTAAATGATTAGTTTATAATGGTTTGGGAAATTACATCGCGATTATCCAAAGGAGTATCAACAGTGCTTTCCAACGCAAGAGGAAATGGTCATCAAAAAATTCTTTCTCCAGTAAAAACAAACAGACTAACAGATGACCATTTAATACTTTCATTCGACTCGGCTGAGGCTTAAACGTTCTAAATTTGGAAAGGAATGCAAAAACTGTTTGGAGAGCCAGGTGGATTTTATGCCTATAGATTCCCTGTACTGCACAACGAGTCTGTCTTTCGAAATAATATTTAAGGGGTATTTACCCATGTGAAAAAGGTGAGGAAATTTGTCAAAATTTATTCAACCAATTTTGAAAGCTAAGAATAGAATAATAAAATTAGTGCAAGAAATGATCAAAAAAATAATATAAGAAATAATATATACTCATATTGAATGCCTCTGCCCTTTTCCACAGGGCTGGTACGAAGAGAAACAGCATCACACTTAGAGCAAGTTAAAAACCAAATACTTAGAATTCTTACCGTTCAATTCAGTAGGCATACAGCGTTATTTATCAACATTGTTTTAACGTCCAAATGGCGCTCTGGCGTCTACACAACGTTCCGCGTGACTGCTGGGTAGATAAAAAGACAAATGACCAGGGAATAATCTTTTTGGAATCATCTCTAGATTTATATTTTAAGATTCAATAGCAGATACTGAAGTTACTTCCATATAAAGTAAGTAAGTTTTGTGATTGCAGTCGAGGGCGACCCAAAGGCTCCCTTTTCGATAGCTAACTACCCGAAGGTAGGGGAGGGCGCCACTCCTTTCCCTGGATTTCTCCACTTACCCTCGCTCTAAACCCTTAATTCTGAGTGTCAAGCAGGACAGCAGCGAGTACCAGTTTTCAAGTCTTTGGTCTGACCCGACCGGGGGTTGAACCCACAACCTTGCGAACGGGAGGCGAACACTCAAACCATTCGGCCACCGTCGTTAACGCTAATAAAAGCTTGGATAGACAGACTACCCATTCAGAACACTTTAGTATTTTAGGATTAAATTAGGCAAAGCCAAGAGCACCTAAAGGCTTCTTAGATAACGGGATCAATGGACTTGGCATGTTCTTAACGGTATTTTGACGAAATAATAACCCAAAACCGAACGATATTCCAGTATTTTGCCAAACATTTTTAACGGGAATTCGTAATTTCACACCCTCCGATGCCACCGCCTTCTTGCGCGATCACGACGCTCTTAAAAAAATGTTCTTACGCATAAATCATTGTACTCAGCATGATCATCAATACGGTCAACAGTGGCGACACCTTTGCTCAAAAAGAAGTAATTATGAGCTTCACGGGTCGGCAAACATAACTTTTGAAGTTCATCATCAGTAGTGGCGTACAAGACTTGATAGAAAACATGGTAATTTCGTTCTGCGTTTCCTTGGTGGATGACGCGGTTCTTCTCCAACAAATCTGATGTACAAAAAAAGAAAAAAGAAATCCAGAGACCCCTCAGACATTCAAAATTACCCCTGGACACATATTCTCACATAATGCAGTCTAAAACATGATGTAGGGTTTATCTGATGTAGGGTGTATAAAGAAATCGAGTCACTTCTCAAAAATTTTATTTTCTGACAATGGAGTATGCTCCGGTACAGAAAAGGCTGAAGAATCCAATATACAAAACTTACATGATTCGATATCAGCTCCAGCCAATTTTCCAGTCTGTGAGAAATGGCAACGGATGAATTTCCCCTGAAAAAGATAATAGCACACATAAAATAATGTGATTAGCAAATATTTTAATCAGTGGGTATAAAAACAAAGAGACCTGTTGCAGGTAATATAGTCTGAATTTTAGCGCTAATTCAGAAAAATCCGACTAACTGCTTTTAACTTACGAATCGAGAGGAATTGTTGTTTCTTGTGGTCTTGGCGTTACCGAAGGCTTCTAACAAAGGGTTGGCTTGGACGACTTGCTCATCGAGACCTCCTTTGACTCGAATTCCAGTGTCGATGATATCTTCCTTCTTCCTTTCAACTCCAGCAACTTTGGCAATGTACTGGATGACTTTCTTGGTGTTTTCAGTTTTTCCTGCACCAGATTCACCACTAGTAAAGGTGGAAATGGAATGAGATATTTTATATTACTTTTACATCAACTTCTTGCTGTCTCTTTCCACGTTACATTTTGACAACTTCGTTTGTAAAAATAGGTAGGATAAGGGGTTCTGATGAGATTGCGACACAGATAGAAAAATATATATAATTCTACTGTTTGCTTGGCAGGGCTAAAATGGCTAAAATAGATTTTCTGTCAATATACTACACCTTGATCTATCGAACGTTATTTGAAATCGACGTTCGTTATCTCGAACTCCCCAGAGAGACCGACAAAAAAGTTGGAGATAATAAAAGTTAGAATAAATAAAGCGAGCGTCTTTTAGCCACTATTGCTTGGAAAACTGAAGGGATCGACGACAAGATTTGAGATCGGGATTTACTAATGAACGAGTTTAAATTTACGAGTGTAAATGCTGAAATGTGTTGTCTCGATGATTCAAACAAGGAATAGCTGGGTTACTGATAACAACAACAAAGCTTACGTGATCAACATAGATTGATTTTCGTGTTCAATTAACATGTCTTGGTAAGCGATATCAACAATAGCGAAAACGTGAGGAGGCATTTCAGAAGGTCTCTTTCCACGGTACATTTTGACGACCTCATCGGTGTAGATAGGTAGACGACGGTAAGGGTTGATAGCCACACAGAAAAGGCCAGAGTACGTCTAAAATAAAGATAGCAGGTTCAGCGTTTGGAGTTATGACCGGGAGAACCGGGCATCGAGAAGTAATTTGTTTTGATTATTCTCCTACAGTTGATATTAAGCAAGGCACATTATAAAAGTTGGGTACGTAGGTCACTTAATTGAAAGAAATGTTTTGCCCATGCATTGAAAAGGATCGCAAGCAGGAAGTTGAGTCCCAACAGACATATGGCGTTGCTCAACATTGTTTTAACGCTCCGATGTTGGAAAAACGTTGTTTTGACGTTGAAACAACATTCTGTGCCTGCTGGCATTGGTTTCATTCAAATCATGAGAAAATTAGCAAAATTCTTGATAAAAGTTTTAGCATGACAAATTGACATAAGAAATTAGTATGCCACAAAAGATTAATTTGTGAACAAAAGGTTCTAATAAAAAGTTTTTGTTTCAAAGAAAATGTACAAAGTGATTTTTGACAATTTCTTATTAACATACTGTAAGTACCGTAGGGTCACCGTTTTAATCAAAAGAAAATTGGTTTATTTACATTTTATGTGATCGTATTTTGAGGTAATTTAATACCAAGTTGATATATTTATTAAGTAGATATAGCATTTCAATCAAAAGTTTATCTCCATTTTTCGTGAAATCTACGACTTTGACCTGTACATAATCTATTTAAGATTATACGCACAAATATTTTTTCTGGGCCGGCTTATGTTCAGGTCTAAGTCGCACGTTTCACATCCTAAACAGCTCCTTGCGTGGTTAACCTCACTATTATAGCGTTCTTTTTTTAGTTGCTTTTCATCGGAAATATTTTAGTTGCTTTTCACAGGAAATTTTTAAGTTGCTTTTCATCGGAAATTTTTTAGTTGCTTTTCACAGGAAATTTTTTAGTTGCTTTTCATCGGGAATTTTTTAGTTGCTTTTCACAGGAAATTTTTAGTTGCTTTTCACAGGAAATTTGTTAAACTAATTAGCAGGTCGATGGTATTTTTGTCTTTTAAAGTCTAAATAAATATTTAGCAAGTTTAATATTTGTTTAAACATAGAATGATGGTAATCGCGTAATTCGGAGCTCAAATACATTTGACCTAAATATGTCTCTTTTGGAATAAAAAGTCATCTCCAAATGATTTGGTTACTTCGGTACGACTGAACAGTTCAAAACAGCTTTAAACCAAATTTTTCAGTCTAAAGTTTAGTGTGGAAATTTCTGTCACTTTTTCCGATTAAACAGTTAAAAACAGCTTTAAACCTATACTATTTAAAAGACAAATTTGTATATAAGTGGGAAAAAGTATTGGTCGGACAACCAGCAGTTTTTTGGTCACTACGTTTTGTCCGGAAGGTTATTCTAACAACACGCGCACAAATAGATTGTCGAATACATTTTTGATAAAATATATTGCCTTTTGTTTGCCAAAGCAATTACGCGAACGAAGCTCGCCAAGCCTAATTATCAGATCTCGATGTGTATACTTAATGGTATTTAAGGTAATTGCTAGTGGTCAGTTGGAGATTTGAGGCTATTTTCTCTCCATCATTATGACGATAATTAGCAACGAGCAATTTTATGAGAAATCACACATTTTTTTTATGCAAGAAATATAAATAATGTTAATGGAATAAACGAGCCTTTTAAAACACTAAAAATCATGCCAAAAGTTTTTTTTTAAAGGAATAAAAGCAAATTCCAAAAATGTTACAGGTTTCATATATACTGGACAGTCAAAAACCCTGTTATTTAATTACTTTTTCTCCACAATGCAACAATAAGGGAGGTTGTGTCGCATATACCGGTATTTTTTAATAAAAATGTGGTTCCTTTTATTAAATCATGAGGATTTAAATCTTTTTTTAGTAAATCAACTTTGAATCTGCAATACACATTAGCTAACTTAGTCCACTCCAAAACCATGTCAAAGAAGGCTTCTCAAAATATTTGGATGAAAATGTAAAAAAGAAATTGAACAAGATGACTTACATAAATCAAACCAATTTCGTATCGGGCAGCCAAGTTGTGCAAGACGGACGCTTCGTTTAAATAGGTCAAACTGGCCATGTCAGAGCATTTCTCGTATTTAGGCGGGTTCATTTGGTCGCATTTGTCCTTGGTCAGTTCCATGGTCTATATATATAAAACAATCAATAAGGGCATATTTAGAATTCATGAAATTACAGGCAGTCAAATAAGATCAGGTATACAGCAACGAGCTTTCTTCTGCACCGTGTTGTGTTGAAATCGATTTATTCCCCTACTCACGCCTCTTCCATCGTCGTCAACAAGTCAAAAGGCTTACCCTATCGGACAAAAGTGACGAAATCTTTTGGAGGTGAAGGAAATTTTGTCCGACGAATAATTTAGTCCAACGAAAAAAAAGTCCAAAAAGAAGTTTCTTAGGCTAAAATTTGCAATTTTTGGACAAAAGTGACGAAAATACTTGTAGGTGAGGAAAGTTATGTCCGACGAATAATTTACTCCAACTTTGTTTTGTCCGATAAGGTAATCTCCAAATTGTTATTAATTAAGAAGTCGATATTTTATGTGTATATCTCTTCAAAGGGGTCCGTTGACATCTACTAATTCGGCTATCTTATGAACCGATTTTATATCAGAAATGAATTTGTTACCTTTCCTTTTTGAGTTTCGACAGTGACTTTATCACCGGAAGCCGACTTGACTTGAGCTGCAACATAACCGGCCGCTTCTTTGACTGGTACCCACACCCATTTTTTGGCATCGAAACCTTTAGCTTGTTCCTTCATCAACGTGGCTTTATCCACCTGAAGGTACAGCATGGGATCCTTATCCATGGCATTCTCGAAAGCCGCCATTTTGTTGTCTCCTTGTTACCAACGCAACTGTAAAAAACAGAAATTTTGTCAAATTTTATACACAAATGTCGTTTGTGTTGTCCGAGCCTTCGTTAAGGAACTGCTCTTGCGTGTTTGTGACCTGAGTCGATAGGAACCAAACTCAAAGCTAATGCAACATTTTTGCAAAGCATTTCTTTATAACGTTTAAAAGATTACATTTTTCTTTTGTTTACACCCACCATTGTGTTTTCGACCAATCAGATTTGAGATTGATGGATTTAGCTGAATCCTTCTGATGACTTGACAATTGATCGATCATTATTTACAACAAAAATCATTTTTGCTTTCCTTGGTTCAATGTAACAAAAGGCTGATGGAGGGATTTTCTTAACATAATTAATATAATTTTAGATGAAAATGTTTGAAATAGTCTATATCACAAATTGTTCATCATAAGAAAATGATGAAAAAATTAATGGGAAAATATCTTGAAAACTTGTTGATTATATCGAAGACTTTTTCCCTAAGCCGTGGCTGCAGGGAGATCCCAGAATATTTTTGTTTCTATTTTGGTTTAAAGAGAAAATTAGTTTTTCGAGAAATTTAAAAACGTTTTTTTCATTTCACGAGCATCCTTCTTATAAAAAAACGTTTTTTTGGAATAATCATTTCTGATGACGAAACACTATCTTGAATGAATACTCGAAAAAAAATGAAATGGATAAAAAAAGTTGCGTAAAGGTCACAAATGTACACAAGAGTACTTTGACAAAGTGTCACCGAAAATACTATCAAATTGTCGTAAGTTTCATCAACATTTGTTAGACCCCTTTTTTTGTTTGTAGGGTTTTGTTAAAAGACTTTTTCATACGGTTTTCCTTTATAAGAACAAAGCATAAGAGAACATAAGGTTAAAAAAATTAAGAACATTCGGAGGCTTTGGAGAATCAAGAGTATAGAAGTAAGAACATTTTTTTAATTTTTTTATTTTGTACACTTGAAGACCATTTTAAGGCTTGAAACCAAAAAAGCTAAGAACATTAGAAGGATTCTTCGAATTTTAATATTCTTATAAAAAAACGTGTACATCTACAATTACGGAAAGGTTGAACATTTTAATAATGATACTGTGTACAAGATTAACAGCATAATTATCATAATCAACGTAAGAGAGAAAGAGTATTATTAAAGTATTCTTATTAAATGTAAGAATATCCAAGAAGAATAAACGTCTTCAAGAAATTTTACCAAAATATATATGATTGCACCTGCTTTTAATATTCAGCAAAAGAGTTGAGGTTCAATACTCAGGTAACGTCTCCAGTTTTACAAAAAAAACTGGCCAAACTGAGAGTTCAGTTAGCCCTAAACAGCTTTTCGAAGTAACCTCAACTCTTAAACGATGGCGACGTAAAGATGTACGGTCTGATAAGTTCATTTTACCGATACGCCGGCTTCTCGTTAAAACTCTTGCTCACTTGAAATCCAAGAAGAAATAAAACACTTTTTTTAGTTGAACTGAGAAAGAGTACTTTCCAAAGATACCAAAGTTGATGCCAAAAATTCTTTTAGTCGAAAAAAGGTTCAATTTCAAAAAGTGGTATTTTTTGGCTTTTTATATTTTGGGTGAAGAGAGAGGGCACTACTGAACAAATGCCAAATATTTCTTCTCAATGGTAAGGTACATTTCTTAGAAATGTTGAAAGCCCTACTCAGACTGAGTCTTGTAAGCCCTTGCAAGTCTACTCAGACCATTTTAATGTCAATTTGTCTTAGTGAAACTAAGAAAAACTAAGTCAACCTTAACCATTTTAAGCCAGTAGGTCAAGTAGTCTACTTCAACGAACTGCAAGTTTACTTTATAATCTTTCTATGAGTATTTCTAGGTTAAAAACAATAAAGTTAATTGAAAGGATATTCAATGGACATAATTATATGGGTATTGGATTGTCGGAGCTTTTATACCAGATATCAGTATTGAGCTATTCCAAGTACAAAAACAGAGATTTCAACAAAAATTAAAAGTAAGATTCTTATAAATAAAAGAATGGCCGCTGATTAAATTCTTTTTCAATAATACTGTCTTAAGCTGTTCAAGTTTGTTGTCTAATATACCCAGGTATTAAGTCTTAGAGAACAAAATAAAATTGACAAAACAGACAAAATTAAAATGGAATCTCAGCTCTTATTCAATATAAGCTTATTAAGTCGTTTGGAAAAATTGTCACCATTACACAATGTAACAGCTATGTTTTATTCGGAGACGAGGAAGAAAATGTCTGGAGTTTAGTAGGCGTTGTCCCATAGTAAAATGTTGGTTCAAATATGAGTCCAAAATGCCATATGTTGGTTCAAAACGCCCCTAAGTTGGCTAATAAGATGTAGATTTTGGGTTAAGAGTTTTTGAGCCCCCTTTTGGTAAGGTCTTTAATGAGATTTAGGGAACACATGTTCTGGTTGGCAATAATTCCATAAACAAATACACTAAAAGGGAATGATTAAGTCTTTCTCTATTGTCGAGTCAGAGACATGTTATAAAATTCCAAAAAGAAATTAAGTGCATTTTCTTGTAAGAAGCATACATGAAAATGGAATTATTTAATTGGTGAGTGAATGCCATGAAATAGTATGAAAGAAGCAAAACAATGAGAACTAACAATTCAAGGGATGTTTTTCCGGTAATTTTTCCAAGGTTATAACTTGAAAATCTATCTTTTGTCAATAATGCAAGTTCATTACAAGAATTTCTTATAATTGCATGTTCCAAGAGAAACATATTGCACTGTTATTATCCTTTTATGGAGATATACACGTCCCAGCGTTTGAATCTTTGTTAATGAATATAGATGGATAATAAAAACAGTTCTTTGGACAAAAGTTTCCAAACAAAGTTGTTAGCTGTAGTTATCATTGTCTGCACACAGACATCATATCTACAGAAAATTCCAACGTTCTAAACTAAAGCGCGCTAAGCGTAAAACAAACGTGATGAAGCGCCAGTTAAATTGTGTGGGAGAATTAAGGCGGCGCCGGGAGAAAAACAAATTTTATTCATTTTCTCTGTAGAGACTATTTCACGGGAAATTTGCTAACGAACGATAAACGTGAGGTAATAGTCTGGTACAGATATGCAGTTATCAGGGTGATATTATTTGCTTCTGCTCTGACGAGAAAGATATTCCAAAAAAAATAAGAAAACAACATCATTCTCGTTCAGATCAAAAGGAGCAATCTCTAAAATTGTGGAAAGGAAGACCCACATATGATATTTATTACCCACGATTAGTTACTCAGCTAATTAACCCATTAAAGATTGATAACCATCTGATTGAAAGAGTTAATTAGTAAAGCTCGAAATTAAAATTTCAGGTAGAAGACTAGAATCACTACAACTATTTCATCACCCGGGGGAAGGGTGGCACTCAAGGTATGTAACCTACCGGACGTGTGGCACTTAAGGGTAGGTTTATCGAGGTTCTGACAAATCCTAGGTACGATCAGGTGCACTATAAGGGTAGGAAATTTGAGAACATTTTGAAATCTCTGCTAAAACTGGGAGAAAATGGTTGAAAAATGCACTGTGAAGGGTCGGTTTTTCAGCAAATTTTGCAGTGCACTGTGAGGGTCCGATTTTGAAACCCCGATTTCTGTCCGAACATACGGTAGTTTCGAGATCGAGTGCCCCCCTCCCGCCGGGTTCCAATACAGTATTACTATTCCGTCCATTCTTTTTTCCCGTTTGGACGTTGAAATAGCGCAGCGAGCGTAGGTGGCTTCATAGTTTCGCGAGGAGTGAGAGGTTGGTAAAAAAATTTCGCTGTTTGTGTGTTTGTCATTTTCGTTTCCGTATGTTTTTCATTCCGTAGTCCCTTAGATTTTTTTGGGAAATAAACAGTGGA
>JAUJPO010132763.1:0-20782 GCA_032270745.1 Tiaropsis multicirrata | reverse complement strand
CCCCCCCCCCCCTTTAACGGGAAACCCCCCCCCCTCTACATGATATTGAAAATTAAACCCCCCTAACCTTTATTTTTGAAAATCCTAGACCCCCCTAAAAATAGGGGGGCTAGAAACTATGCATGGTTAACTCAACCTAGTTGACAGGAGTTTCATGTGGACAGGCAGAGAGTGCTCATCATAGGTATTGTATATAATATGCTTTTTATTTTGTTTTCTATTCTACCCCCATCCTTTGTACAAAAAAGGTATCGATTTAGATACACTCTTTTTTTATAAGCATATGGTAAAATCGGCCTGAGGCTCACAATAAGTTTGGGTTTTTTTCTTGGTTTTCCTGGTTTTACAATTAATTTTCTTCTGCCTTCTTTAGTTTCTGTTACTTTGCTTATTTACTCTGTATTAGCATACTGACAATGCCAATGGTGAAGCTGGAATTTCTCACAATAATTCAGGGTATTTCTTTTTATATTTCACTTGTTTGTCACATATTACTAAAACTCACAGATTTTTTCTTGATTTCTCATGTTCCAACTATGCCCTGGTAATGACATTATTAGTATTTCGTAATCCTTACTTTTTTATTGAATTTTTTATTAAAGTCAACAGTTCTATACTTAAATGGAACCCATTTTGATGTCAAAGTTTCAGTCTGTAAAAGCATAAAGACAAGAATATGTAGTTTCCCATTTGAAAAAAAAAATTATATTGACTATATTTATACATTAATTGTTTTCTGAAACAATGCCTTGCTCATCTTTGTTTATCTTTGTTTATGAGATTTTTACCCAGAGTTCTAACATTTATATTCTTTTTAACCATTGATAAAATGAAATAGTGTATGTGCCTCTCCTTTAGATCGCTATGTTCCATAGTTGGTCTAAACTTTTTCATAAAATAAATGTTGATTTTAAATAAAACACCATGTTTTTGACTTTACAGTGCACAAAAGAAGGACGTGGCTGAAAGTATTGATTTGATATCACCTGTACCAAGTAATCATTCAAATAGCAATGGTGCAACTGAATATGGGAATCCAAGTCCTGAAATTGTTGACAACACACCAGGTATGAGATTCTCTAAACTGTAAATTAATTCTAGACTTCCTATTTTACTTTAATTTTTTTTATCTTTTTGACAAGACAGCTCTACAGGCCTAACCAACTCTGTATCTGCTAAATAGTGGAAGAGTCTGGTAATTTAATCTTTAAAACCAAAATCTTATTGTTTCAAGAAGTTGAATGATTCCAATATGAAACTTTCCTTATTTTTTGTTTTCAGTTGAAATTCCAGAAGAAATAAATTGCACAGCTTGCAGCAAAAAGATTAAATGGAGAGTGAAAAAAGTTTGCAAGCATCCAAGATTAGGAGTCATACTTTGCAAGGTGAGTCATATTTGTATCTATTCTTGAATTTCTTTGCATACTCCTTGTCCTGTATTTGGAAACACACATTTTACCTAATTTGACAAGCGATTTATTTTGATTAATGCATTTTCTCTTTATTCTAGAGCTGCTTAAAGTTCATCAATTCAAACGATTTTGCACGAGATGAACAAGGGATTGAAGAGTTTTGTACATGGTGTGGAGATGGTGGCAATTTAGTTTGTTGTGACTTTTGTGAAAAAGCATATTGTAAACATTGCATCAAAAGGAATTTAGGTAAACCATTCTTGAAAACACTTCTTCAGGCAACTGAAGATGTTAAATGGAAATGTTTTCATTGCGATCAAAGCCAGATAAGTGTTTACATATCACAATCTAGTATCATGATGAATCATGTACAGAAAGTTCGAGCAGAAGAGTCGACTATCGAAGTCAAGAAAACTCATGTAGGAGATGGGCTTTCGTTAAAGGATCGAGAAAAACGTTTACGACATGCCACTGATGCAGTTTCCAAAACATCAGATTCAAAAGTTAAAATGAAAAGTAGTTTTACCAATCAAAACTCTGAAAAACTGAAACCTGAAGTCAAAAATGAAAAAGTTCAAATAAAACAAGAAAAGGAAAAGAAAAAATCAGTCACCGTTGTTTTATCAAGTAGTGAGGAATCAGATGAGGAAATTGTTGTTATTAGCAAAAGCGGCAAGAAGACTGTCCTCAATAAAGCTGTTTTAATGGCAGCACAGGAACTTCTGAACAAAAAAGGTGACAGTGATACTAAAAAGAAGAAAAATAAACAAAAGCAAGTTGAAAATGATGACCAAGTTGAAAATAATGAAGAACCAACAAAAGAAAAACCCCAAAAAACAAAAAAGAAACTTGAAAATTTCATGAGACTTAGTTTAACTAATAGCAAACAAAAACAATCTGATCATTCTTCGGACAGTGATACACCTCCTGAGAGATCGAGTTCTTCTGACTCTTCTGATGATGAAGCTCTATCCAAGAAGAAAACAAAGGATATGGAAATTATAGATGGTGTCGTTGTTGATAATGAAAAACCTGGACCATCAGGTTTAAGACAGAAAACCAAACCTAAAAAACGGAAAGAAAAAGTTGTTAAAAAGCAAGATGCATCATCAGATGAGGATGAGTTTATACCAAGTATCGAAGCACTTCATGAAAAGCGAAGAGAGGAAGCCAAAGAGCAGATCGCTAACAAAATGCTGGGTCCTGAACCAACTGAGAAATTTGTTGACCAATTACCTACCAAAGTCACCAAAGTAGCAAGACGATCAAAGGAAAGTAACAATCCACAAGGTGAAAGTCCCATTGCTGATAATAAGTCAAGTGGTAAGGAAGAATCAAATACTTGTGATGATAAGGATACTGTTACTGAGAAAGACGGTGGTGCAAATATTGACGACCAAGAAAAAATATCAGAAACCAAAGACAAAAGTTCTGAGAAAATAATTGAAAACACAGAAGAAAGCGATTATGTCATTAATAGTCCACCACCTTTGAAAATACTCTCGGGAAATGCTTTAAAATGTTCTGTAAGCTTAACAAAGCTAGATATTGTTTTAGATAAAAATTCTCCAGAAAAGGAGGAAAACGCCAAGGCTGAAGATAATGAAATATCAGATCAGGAAGGGAAAATGGAAAATGAGATCGAAATGAACGAAGCTGATCAAGATGAAGATTTAAGTGAAAAAGATATTGATTCAAATAATGAAAATGAGATTGAAATGAAAGAGCCTGCTGAGCAAGATGAAGAATCAAGTGAAAAAGACACTGGTTTGAATAATGAGAATGACATTGAAATGAACCAGTCTGAGCAAGATGAAGAAAATTCAAGTGAAAAAGATCTTGATTTAAATAATGAAAATGACGACGATGCTGAAGAAAAACAACAAACAACATACAGTGATGACAGTGATGACAGTGACAACGATGATGATCAACCAAAACAGAAATTCTTACGTAAACGAAAACCGAAAGATGAATCAAATGAAGACTCGGATGTCCAAGTTCTGAAGCCGAACAAAAAAAAGCAAAAGCGACAAAACAAAAGTGACTCTGATGTGGAGGAAGTCCAATCAGATGCAGCCGAAATCGATCCAGATTCTGATTTTGAGGATGACCAACCTAAACGATCATCAAGGCGAACCAAAGCAAAGAAAAAGCAAAAGCGACAAAACAAAAGTGACTCTGATGTGGGGGAAGTCCAACCAGATGCAGCGGATATCAATTCAAATTCTGATTTAGAGGATACCAAACCTAAACGATCTTCAAGGCAAACCAAAGTAATGAAAAAGCAAAAGCGACAAAATGAAAGTGATTCTGATTTTGAAGAAGTCCAACCAGATGCAGCAGAAATGGATTCAGATACCCAACCTAAACGATCTTCAAGGCGAACCAAAGCCAAGAAAAAGGAATCAGAGAAGAAAGCCAAGACAAACAAAAAGGAAGCTGGTGGCTCTGATTCTGATGATTCTGATGTCAGAACAAAATCAAGCCGACGCCGAAGAAGAAAACAGTCAGATTCCAGTTTTGAGGAGATTTCCTCTGATGACTCTGATGATGAAATCCGGCACACCATAGCTTCAGATTCTGATGAATCCAGTGACGCTTCTATTATTATCACACGTAAAAAGAATATGAAAGATAAAGGAAAGAAAAAGGTGAAGAAGGGTCGTGGTAAAAAGAAAAAAAAGAATGATGAGGATGAGGAGGAAGACGAAGATAGTGACGAAGAAGGAAAATCACCAACCAAAGGGCGTAGGAAAATCCGCAAAATCTTGAAAGACAACCAACTGAATGAAGAGACTCGCCATGCTCGTGATTTGGAAGAGCAAAGGCGTCAACGGCTGCTTGAGAGGACAGCCAAAGACCGTAAAGAATACACCAAAGTGCTTGAGATAAGTGATGGTGATTATGTTTTGGAGAGGAACAAAGAAAAACAACCACTGGTCTCTGTATGTGCTGATATTAATAAGCATTTGAAACCTCACCAACGGAAGGGGATCCAATTCATGTATGATTGTTGTATTGACAGTGTCAGTGGTTATAAGAAGGGAGAAGAAGGCGGCGGCTGTCTACTGGCACATTGTATGGGTCTTGGCAAAACTTTACAGGTAATAATTATTTTTCTTAATCTTAACTTTGTCCAACTTAGTCTGGCCGAAATTCGAAAATTTACCATGCAGAAATTTACGGACTAGTGTATTTGTCAGAACCGAAATTTTATGTACACGTATGGTGTAAATCTCAACGAACCTTACTCCAATAATTCTATATTTGTCTATTTTATCTTTCCAGATCGTATCATTCACACATACTCTGGAAAAAAGTGAAAACATCAATATGAAACGATTCTTAATCGTTGCTCCGTTGAACACAGTATTGAATTGGGAACAAGAGTTCGAAAAATGGTTAAATGTTGAAGAGAGAATGGACGTAAGAGATTTTGTGTTTCTCTCTTTATTTCACCCACAAAAGTTTTATAAAGATTTGTTGGTAATATCTTCGATGAATAAGGTCCAGGATTCCTTGTTGTTCTAATACTAACGCTGGTATTTTTAAAGGAAACTTCGTATTTAGAGTCCTATCTCCGATTGACGAACGGTCGTCGTTGTCGTTGAAAATACTGACTTTAGTGTGAAACCTTTTTGTCAGTACTATGTGCTGTCTATCTCTCAGTAGAGATGTCCAAATACTAGGAATACAACTTTTTAAAATACAATTTTTGAGCTTATTTGACGAATCTGAATGTTTGTTTTCTTCTCTTAAAGGTATTCGTCATGTCACGTTGCAACGGTATGAAGGATCGAATTCGAACGATAAAAGAATGGTTTGAAGAAGGCGGTGCACTCATCATTGGTTATGAGATGTATCGAAACTTGGTCAATTTCACATTCGTCAAGGGAAAGAAAGTCAAAGAACAAATCACTAAATATCTTGTGGATCCAGGTAGGAGTTGCTTTGAAATAAAATTCCTGAAGAGGAATCTTTTATTGTTCCCACTCCTCTTAACGTGTGGCAGTTAGTTTTCACCTTGGAAATTGTATGAGGTCAAAATGTGAGACCGGTTTTTTATCTGTCTGTTTAAAAGTTTAAATATATTTCTTTTTTTTGAATGCTGTGTATGCTGTGCTGACAAAAATTTACGGACTAGCATATTGGTACCGTCAGAATCGTCGAGATTTGATGTAGATTGACATACTGAAAGCCTCACTTAATTCGGCCAGATTAAGCAGTAGACACTCAATTTAATTACGAAATAATGTTCTTATTTTAAATTTTCTTGGGCCAGAGCTAAGAATTTAACCATTTTTTTAAACCAACAGGTCCAGACTTGGTGGTGTGTGATGAAGGTCACATTTTGAGGAACAGTACCTCAGCCATCTCCATCGCAATGAACAAAGTAAAAACAAGAAGGCGCATTGTGCTTACTGGTACTCCTTTACAAAATAATCTGCCCGAATGTAAGTTCATCTTTAAAAGTTATTCATTTGGCTTTTCCGTACCCTCCGCTGCTGAGGATTTAGGATATCCAGAGGGTAAGAATTTGAAGATCAAGGATATTCAGGAGGGTTCGAAATTTTCTGCACGGGGGGGGGGGGGACTGGTCTTTAGAAAAGCATCGTGGGTCTGGTGTTGTTGTTTTTTGGAAAAACATTTTCTTTCATCCTTTTAGATCACGTCATGGTCGATTTTGTCAAGCCCAATTTACTGGGAACAAAGAAAGAATTTTTGAACAGATTTGCTAACCCTATTACCAATGGTCGCTGTTCGAACTCTACTCCTCGTGATGTGAAGATCATGAAACAGAGATGTCATGTCTTGTATCAGTTACTATCTGGATGTGTCCAGGTAAATGTAATTCTTATTAACTCCATACATTCAAAGTGAAGGAAAGATAAAGATACATCTTTTTAAGTATAACGTGCCAACTCTATAATTTTAGGTTCGAAAACAATAGATTCTTTTTGTTGAACTTTTGACTGCATCCTCAGTATGACTGCGTGTTCATATGATTTGACGTACAAGTTTACACGCAATCGTGGTTGTTGAACTTTAGAAATTCGACTGTATCCTCTGCCTCAGCTAAAAATGGTGGTTTTACATAAGATTTGATGTACACAGGTTTACACGCAATCATTGTTATTTATTGGACTTAAGAAACTTGGCGTCTACATAGGTTTACTCTTGTGTCCTCAAAATTTTATTTCGATAGCATGATCGAGCGCCAATTTATTTCACTTTTAAAATATGTAAAGTCTTTTTTGGGAGACCCGACGTAATCCTCAGCCTGAGCTAAAAAAAACTTTGATCATACATTTGACGCACAGGTTTACACACAATCATAACTTCTAATGGTTTAAATCACCTGTACAGTCGCTCCCCTCTCAACTATGATATTTTCTCGATTTTAGCGTCAAGATTATTCTGTTCTAACGCCTTTCCTACCAATGAAACGCGAATACACCATCTTTGTGCGTATGCAAGAAAAGCAAATCAAAATATACAAACACTATTTAGAAAATTTCGTCTATCAAGATGCTATGAACAAGCTTAAGGGTTAGTAAAAGTTTTCTTATGACTGACTGAGAAGCATTCCCGTGCAGTGCAGTGTCCAAAAAATCCGTACCCCCGTTGTTGAGGATATAGAATATCCAAAGGGTTTGAAGTTTTCAATATCCTACGATATCCAAGGATAAAAATTTAAAGACCAAAGATCACCAGAAAGTTTGAAGTTTTTAGCGCGGATATCTAGGGGAGGGGGTGCTGATGCTAAGAAAAAGGACATTCCTCAACAGAGGAGGAAAGCCCAATGCAAGCTGCTTTGTTGTCCCAAACAAAAAAATTCAAATTGTTTGAGCTCAACACTTTTGATGCAAATCTCAAGGACGCCATCGTCAATGTCTCATCCCAAGATAATTAATCCCAAAGGGAATACTTTAATGATAAGAATACACTTTAAATAAAGTCCTTTGAGAATAAATCACCATGGTAATGAATTGTTCATTACGTAATTTATGAAAAAGATCTATTGTTATCCTAATCGTTTAGGGAGCTCCTTGTTTTCTGATTTCCACTGTTTATCACGTATTTGGTGTCACCCGTGGTCGTTACATTTGGAAAGATTGAGGAGACTGGCGCGTCAGAAGTCACCGGACAGCATGGAAGAATTTCTTGACGATAACGAAGAAAGCTCAGCTTCAGAATCAGACAATGGTGAGTCTTCCACGCAGTTTTCTTTCAATCAGTGGCAACGAAATAAGGAAGCCATAGTGTTGTTTGATTTACCAAAAAGTCAAATCGAGTCAGTGAATGTGCAAGAAACCTACCTGGAACGGTTAGATGTTGTGTTTGGGAAGTTTCTTTAAAACATTTTATTGGGTGACATATGTTGCCAAGTTGTATGTATATACATAAATGACTTATAATACTGATTTCTATTAGAATAAAATTATTCATGAATTTCTCAGGTAAAAAACCATGGGATGAGAATACCGACAGTGAAGAAGAGAACGAAACAAAACGACGAAAAAGGCGAAAGAAATTTGACAGTAGTGAAGAAGAATCCGCCAGCGAGGCTGAAGACGAAAAACCTACCATGGTTGCTCCACCTACCACGTCCGCAAGAGCAACACGGGCGTCAAGGCGGGCAGTCGTTAACTTGGATGGGGCGGAAAGTAATGAGGATTCAAATTCGACGACGGATGCTGACGTCAAACAGCGAGGTTCCCTCAGATCTGGCGTCAACTTTAAAGATGGGAATCTGAATGAAGAATATAATAAAGAGAAAGAATACGAGGAACGGAAAACAGCCAACGAATTCAATGAATGGTACGACGAGTTTTTAACGCAGGAGGATGAAACGAATGTGGAGTTGAGTGGGAAACTTGTTATCATGCTGGAAATCATCGCCAACGCTGAAGTGGTTGGTGATAAAATTTTGGTCTTCACGCAGAGTCTTGCCTCCTTGGATTTGATCGAATCTGCTTTAGGTATATAGCTGTATTTTCTACATCCGTGCTTTCATAGTGATAAATTGGTTGGGATTTCATTGATCTGTACCTTTATAATATGTTCATGATATGTTAGGCTATATTATAGCCTAAGCCTAAGAAAAAAGAAAAACATAACTGTCGTTAAATTTTAGGTCCCATTAAAAATGGAAAAACTCCCCTGGGCTATATGGCAGTATGACACAATTCTTTATATATCTTATTTATTTATTTTATTTTATTGTGATTTTAGGGACGAATAGCCATTGTAAAATATGGATGTGTCTGCAATACAGTTAATTAAAAAAAAATAACAACATAGATATATTTTCAGTACTTTTAATGTCTTGTTTATTCTCATTTTCTCCGGAACTTTTTACTGAACAATGGATTCCTTTTTTTCCTTTTAGGAGGAGGATCGATTGGAGGCAATCAGTTGAATTGGTGTCACGGTATTGATTATTTCCGTATGGACGGCTCAACGCCCGTACAGAGACGTAAACGATGGTCAGACACGTTCAATGATCCTGATAATGAAAAGTATGGCTTTGATTTAACAACAATTTGTTCCCAGGGCTTTGACGATTTTCTTGTGTTGGGCACTCTTCTCATTGAATGGGTTTTCATGATCTACCCAAGTTTCTTTGTTTGTGAAATGATTTTTTCATCAGCCACATAATTAGTAGGGTTTGATACAGGCTAGTTTTTTAAGTGCAAACTTTTCTGATGCCTAAAAAATATACTTATAATAATTATATAATTTTTGTTCATGTTTTTCATGCCCCTGCAGTTTTTTCTTTGGAGACTTACACAAGAATCTGCAAACACCTGATAAGCGCTACTAGATTTGACAGATGACTGGTTGTACCGGATGTCCCAGAATAAAGTTTCAGTGTTTAGCGGTCTCCTGGAGCCGAAAAAAATAGTTTTTTTGGCGTATATTTGCTTTTTTTTTTTGAATGACTTTTTACTTAAAAAGCTTATAACTTCGTAAATACTGAAAATATTTTAAAGAGTTATACCTCAAAGTTTAAGTTCGACTTTTCTCTCTCTAATGAAATAGAAATATTAATCAAAAAGCTATCTTTTCGGCTCCAGGAGACCGCCAAGCACCGAAACCTTTTTCTGGGACAGACACCCGGTAAATACTGAAGAAAAACTTGCTAAATTTTTTACATTATTTACGCGTCGTTTTTTCTGAATTTCGACTTTATTTTATAGATGTCGTCTGTTCCTCATTTCAACCAAAGCCGGATCACTTGGTATAAACATGGTTGGAGCAAATCGGGTTATCATTTTCGATTGTTCGTGGAATCCCTCTCATGATGTCCAATCAGTCTTTCGTGTGTACCGGTTTGGACAAGAAAAACCGGTTTATGTATATCGTCTCATTGCTCAGGTAGATTGTTTTGTTTCATCTCTTTTAAGACCCCCTCCCCCACTATGCGATTTGTAATTTCCAGCTTCACTGTCAAACAATCACGATTCGAAAATTATTGTTGAACTGGTATTGTATGTCATTATCTGCAGTACTCTTTGTTCAACCTTTTGAGGGTCGAGAAAGAGTATTTTCGGAAAATTGAATTTAGGACTTTATAACCGAGCCATAGAGAATCTTAAATGCTTTTCCAACGGTAGGGGACAGAAGCTGTGGAAAGGCTTACTTCTTATTGTATATGTCTTTGAAAATTACGCAAGATGTGTCATCTGATACTTATAGCCTGATTAGAGTAGCTTGTCACAAAACTATCGCACATGTGTTTTAAAACCTTAAAAATCATCCAAATTTTGCAGATCACTATGGAAATTATTTTTTTCTCTAGATGTTTCAAACTTTATATCATCATTTTTCGTGATTTAAAATTATCCTAAGGTACGATGAAAAAAAAGTTTACTGCAAAATCTATTTGTTGACTTACGGGCTGAATGTTCTTTCAACGGTAGGAGTTGGAAAGTTCTGGAAAGGGTAACTTTTTAAGATAAGAAATTTTGAAAATTGCTCTAAGCCCCTTACATGACGTGTCATCTGTACTAAAAAAAATTAAAGAAAGGCTGATTAGAACTGGAGTTTCGAATTTCCCATAAGACTTTTTGTGATTTAAATCATTTCCTAGGGTACGATGGAAGAGAAAGTTTACGATCGCCAAATCACTAAACTAGCCGTCGCCAGTCGCGTGGTTGATGAGATGCAGATTGAACGTCATTTCACACACGAAGAGATCAGAGAGTTGTATTCTTTCAGACCTGAAGCTATCGGTCCTAATCCTGAAACACCACAACTGCCGAAGGTATTGGTTTTTATTCAACCTATGCTGCATTTTAATCTTGATACTTTTTGCCCTGGAATAGCTAATAGAGTCGAAATCGCCCCGGGAAACGATACATAATTCTACGGAACTACGGAAACTTCCCAAATAGCCGAATTTTTACCGCTAGTTTCATTGTTTAAAATTGAAAACTAGTGGCAAACACCCGACCTTTTTGGATGTTTCCGTATAACAGTTTACGTAATCGATATCATGAATTCTTGTGATAACATTACATCATCTATTTGAATGTTACGTCGATCCATTTGTCGTCAAAGATTTATTTACATTCGACGTTAATCACTTTTGGGAATTACTTTATGCATAAAAAAAATACAAATTGAAGAAAAAAGTCTCTTTAGGGCTCTGACCATAGTGAATTTTCTTAATTTGTTATGCATTAAATGTTAATTTGTACGTTATGTAGGGCATTCAAGTATATCGTGTTATACATTTTCTGTTAGGCCAATCATTTCCACATCTAAAAATATAAAAACCGCAACGAAAAAAATTGATGAAGAAGAAATTGAAGACTTTTGCGAAGAAGAATATTTCAACTTTGAGGACCTTATTCTCTGTGAAAAATTAACATTTTAAAGTTTTTTTTAGTTCAGATAACTTTGGAACTAAAAATAGATTTGCGGAGAATTTATGTAACAGCTTCTTTGTCTCAAAATCTTGAAGATAGTGGTTTGTCGTCAGTTTTTCACTCATAATTTTCACATAAAACCAGTCATAAATTTTCACGCATTGAATGAGAGAACTAACACAACTATTTGTGAGCACTTTAGATAAGATCCAACGGAAAATGCTCTTTTCCCCATGGACTCAATTTGGAAGATGAATTATATACTACACTGCTGAGTTCATCTTGCCTTTTTTTATTATACAGGATCCATTGTTGGCAGAGGTGTTACAACGTAAACATCCTACATACATTGTGCGATATCACGAACACGATTTGTTATTGGAGAATGTTCGCGATGAAGAAATGTCAGAAGAAGAGAAAAAACAAGCGTGGAGTAGTTATGAAGAGGAGAAAAATATGGCCGCCAGTAGACTACGTATGTTGTATTTTCATTGTTTTTCTCAAAACTTGTTAGTCTTGCATCTTCACGACTAAAATTATAAAATAAGGAAGACTAGTTACGCAAAAATTCCTTGACTGCAAAACTATAAATATAGTCTTATACAATCTATCCATGCTGATAAATTTTGCCGTATCGATTAGAATTACGCCATAAACGACTCCAGTTTAATGACTTATTTACTTTTTCCTTTCTTTCTTATTTCTTTCTTTTTGCATTTTTCATTTGAAGTGACACCCTCTCCCAGAATCAAAGTGCCATTGAATTGACATGAAGCTAGCTTTCAACATAACTTTTAGATAGCATAATTATTACCCTTGAGATAATTATCCAAGCTACAATTTTATTCGTTGCTCGACACAAACAGAAAATTATATTTAACGCTCAATTTTCTCCGTTTTGACTGGATTTTTTTCTCTCTTATAAAAATACTTCAATTTCATAAATCCTTCTTAGAAAATCGTCAATACATGCAAGCAGCAGTAAATGGTGGACCTGAAAGCTTCCAACAAATGATGGCTTCCCAGCAGGAAATGGTGGAAAAACGAATGCAACAAGTCTATAACCCAGAAACTGGTGCACGCTACAATATTGTGATCCCACAAAACCTAAACCTTTCACCCAGTGAACAAGCCCTTTACGAAGCTGCAGTACGTCGGAGTATCATATCCAAATTTGGCGGCGCTTCCGCTTCAGGTGGTGGATTGCCAAACACCCGATTACCGTCCGTTGCGGGTGCTCAGCCCGGTTACACCCAACTACCGGCTAATCGGATTGTAAGAGTTCAAACCAGTGCACCGCAACAGGGTTACCGCTTTCACAATGTTAATCCACCGCCGCACCGGTACAATAACGGCCCTTCATCGATCGTTCGCGTAATTTCACCAAATGACACTTCCAGGCCGCAACCAAGGCCGCCTCTTGATCCAAGCAAGTTTCCGCCTCCGCCCATGAATAACCTAAATTGAATCTCACCCCGAAATGCACGCATTACCGCATTTTTTACCGTTATTACCGTGTAAAAATTTTATTTAACTGATCTCTTTAAAAGTTTACTTTTAAATGTTTTTATTTTTACTTAGTATTTAAAATAATTAGCTTTTCTTTTTCTAATTAGGGGTCATTTTAGGTTTTTCGATTTGTTAAGTGGAACAGGAGACTACTACTTGAAATCTTTCAAAACTTATACCGGGGGACTGAAACCAAGCACCTTTTTAAGAAAGATGATAGTCTAACTTAAATTTTGAGGTATAACCTTTTAAATTTGGCCCAGAAGTTAAAAAGTTATGAGCTTGCAAAGTTAAAGTTCAGTGCAAAAGCAAGTCAAAAAAATAAAGAATTTCGCAATTATTTCAAAAAATGGCAAACTCTTTTATGAGTTTTAAGACTTTATCAATGGTAATAAAGGTTTGAAATGATAAATGTTAAAATAGAAAGAAAATGGAGAAATTCGACAATTTTGAAACAAATTTTGCGAAAAATAAAAATGCCTAAAATGCCTTTTTGACATGTTTTGCACTTTTTGAAAACTGATTCTATAAATATTTTATTTTATAAAGAAAATTTGAGTTTGTTGCGTAATTTCTAGGGCTCTGATACGCCGTCAAAAGTCTTTTTTGAGTCACCCGGTATATATTTCGCCATTTCATTAGGCATAACCTGGTGGTGTTACAAAAGTTCTTACCTCAGATATTTTTTACATTATGGGCCAAAAAAGGATTCATCATTCTGTATAGTACAGTAATAATATAAGGTCTTTCTTTTTTGTATATGAGGGCTTAATTTGTTGCTCATTTCCAAATGTTTCATATTATGGCATTTTTTACCTTTATTAGTAGTGCATCTATGTTGATAATGCTTTGTTAGAGTTACAAAAAGATTATGTTTTTATTACATTCTAAAGAAATTTCTGTTCAATACCTTCGGGTAACTAATTTTGCCGGGTAGAAATTTTGCCGGATGTGGCAGTTTTGCCAAAAATCCACCAAATTAAGCTCCCGCCAAAATAATTTTTTTCTGCCATCCGCCAAACTAATTTTGAATTTATGAACCTTAAAATGTTTTTTTCCTGTTTTTTCAAATTAGATTCCCGCCAAACCCGCAAAATTTTGTTCCTGCCAAAATTTCTACCGCCAATCAAAAACTTTAGCTACTGCGGTAACCATCTTTAAAAGTCGACCTGAAAAGCCTGTCTGGCATTTTGCGTTATACCCTCAATGATAGTACCATAGTGTCTTTTCTCACCCAATTTTCGTCTACTAATCAGTTAATATTTGCTGACCTCGGGTGGCTAAAGAGTTTCTTTCTTATCATATAATTCATCTTCCAATTTGAGACCACGTCGTCGTTTTTTAGAAACTTTACTATGAAAAACTTGAGTGGTCTCAAATTGGCAGATCCACAGCCTCCTATAGATTCTTTCTTCTGATTCTTGACGTTTTTAAAAAGCTTCAAATAGTTTAAAACTTTCCATTCAATATAAATCTATGATTCAAGAGGAGTGCCAACTTTGATTTAGTTTTTGAGTTTTGAAAATTAAAACTTTTTGATTTATTCAAATAAACTTTGGATTGAATGAATTAAAATATGCCCGCGTCTTTAATTATAAACAATCTGAAATTTCAAAAAAATTTGGACATTATTTATGAACTCGAGCTGTATTGCTATTAAATCGAATTTCATGGTTTTGTGCGTTAGGACGCCAGATACGATTGCCAGTAAACAGAGATTGTTTGTGATATTTGTTGTCTAAAATAGTTTACAACCAAGCTACTTTATCAACCCTTTGATTTTTGTATAGCGTCTCTGAATTAAAATCCGGGGGTTATTGTGTTTGATCAAATTAATTTCAGTATGCTCCATAAGGGTATTTTAGAGTTATTTTGGCTGATTGAAGCTAGTATATTATACCGTGTTCGATTATTAAGCATATTAATTTTATTTTCTAGTTATCCTAATTTATATACATGTTTTAAAGCATTTTAATTTAATTCCCATTACCCCCGGAAACTAATCAATATTCTCATCTTGTGCATCTCAGCATTCTTTTGTTCGTCTAGCACACTTTGAGAATTGATCGAATTATTTTATTGAATCAAACAATTTGAACAAAAACAATAATGTTGTTCTATTTGTGTTCGAATTATTGGTATTGTTTCAACGTGAAATAGCTGCTGCTATTAGTTAATTAGTTTCGCCTGGCTAACCCACACCCTAATTACCATGTAGAGTTTCTTTTTTGCTGGTTTTTAATAATTTAGTTAGTATTAATTATAATCACGAACATTTTTTCACACCTTTGGGTTATGACGAATTGTATATTATGTTAATGTTGTTTTGGATTTGATCGCGTAATTTAACTTCTGGGCCGTCGAAACTCACATTTGGAATATCGTAACATTACTTTGGATGTCGCAATTTACAGTATTACTTGTGTTTTCGTAAAAGTGTAACTGAGATACCGTAAATCTTGCTTTTTGCACACTTTATATATCGCAACTATCGTCACTCATAACCTCTATTTAGGATACCGCAACCTCGTTTTGGTGTACAAGAGAGACAATGGTGACAGGTGGTGGGTATCGACGTGGAAATTCCTTTTCTTCCATTGATGGACTGATGTACCGCAAGAATGCCAAGGTATGAATGTTCTTATTTTGTATCTACTTTAACGGTCATCTCAAAGAAAAGGTTGTAGCTTGTAAATTTTTTAAAATTAGGGACAAAATCACCTCAATCACACTGTATGCTTTTAAAAGTGGCAGTCACCCCTGTTCCAGACCCTACCCAGATTGGTACTGCATGGTTAGTCTGAAAACCATCGTGATTCTCAAAATATAAGTATGTTGGAACCCAAAAACAGTTTCAAACTTTTTTCACCTCCGGTAAGTGCCTGGACTAGCCTGGACTAATATTATGCTGGCAGTATCCGAGCCTCTGTGCTCATTTAGATTAACGTGGAATTTCTGAACATCAATATATTAGTTATCGATCCACCGATTCATTGGTCAATTACAATCGATTGTAATTTACATGATATCTGCTTCTCTGCTGAATTTATCGACTTCCGAATAGGTGGTCTGCGTCTCGAGATAAAGCCTGGGCAAGAAACAGCCAGTATTGTTTTTTTGTGCTTTGACGCATACTCAAGCAAAGTAGGACTTGTGCATTGAGACTATGTGAACAGTTTATAATCTAGCAGGTGCTTTGAAAAATGCTGAAATTCGAAAATTTGCAAGAAAGTATAAATACAGTGGAATCTCTCCAAGGCGGACATCATTGGTGCAAAATATAAAGTGTCCGCTTTATAGGGTGGTAATGAACTAAAATTCGTCCATCTGTTCCAAGGAATAGTGTCCGTTATATAGGTGTCCGCTTTAGATCATGTCCGCTATATAGAGATTCCACAGACAAACTTGGGTCATAATCTAAAAAGAGAATGATAATCAAAAAAGCAAATAAATTACATCACTATCGCTAAGTAAAGCATGTGTTTACACATCAGAAAAAGAAATCGTGAAATTTGAGTGAATATCTCATAATATTAGTAACGTCTATGAAATATTTTTTATTGTTTGGCAATCTTTGATTCGTATTATAATAATGAAAGAGATAAAAATAAAAATTCATGTTAAAATTTTTATGACTTTTAAAAGTTGGGACCATTGGGTGCTTTTTATTTTATCGACGCTATAATCTCTTTCGGTTCTCTTTTTTTGGAATTTTCACATATTATCTTATATATTTGTTAAAATATCTTATATACAATTTTCAACAGCGTTTTTCATTTGTTCTGACCGCTTCTAAATTTATTAGAAAGAAGATCTTGGCGCTAAGCATTTAAAGATAAAGTAAATAAAATTTGTTTGGTGAATATTTTTGTAGTAGTATGGTTCTATGGCGGGTGTGTTTACTTTGCTTTATATCAAAGTCAGAGGGGAAATCAGATTTGAATTTATTGTCTCTTGTTTGGTCTTAGGTTGAACCTAGTAAAGATAGTGGTAATATTTTGTGTTGAAATTCTGAACAATTTGGTGGTTGGTGTAAATAAAATTCTTCGTTTTTCAAAAGGGAATGATCAGAAAAAAAATTTACATTGCTCTGAAACCTTTGGTCTCATGTGTCTAACCCAGTAATTGACAATCAATATTTTCAATTTTTAAAGTGTTTGGCAATGTTAATCTGAAGTTCATGGTTTCACTCAGAGAAATATATTTTTCAGGAAAACGTCAAATTGATAATCCACCTTTGTAATGTAATAGTCTGTACAGTTATACTTTTTTGTTTGAATTTTGTAAGCTCCAATATCGGGGTACTGGAATAGGGGTGTTGTGATGGTCCTGTATAAATCTTCACCGTCTCGCTTTCTCTGTTATGGGTTTGAAATTTTAACATTGGTTAGATACGTTCTGAACTGAGTTTTTTAGAACTCAAAAAAATCTTACACTTTCCTGTCATCTCAGAATGTCAATTGATGATATTACGTAATCTTGTATACGGAAGCATCCTAAAAACCCGGGTGTTTGTCACTAGTTGTGAATCTTTAACAATGAAACTAGTTGCAAATATCCGGATTTTTGGGATGTTTCCGTAAACAAATATCATGGATAGCTCAAAATCAAGCAAGATGACATTAAGATGTTAGGTTCTGTGATTTCTGCTATCGGAAGCAACTGCACGCAAACAACAATATTTTTCTTGAATGTCAGATATCTTTGTCTTAGAAAATATCTCACAGTTAAAATGCATAGCAGTAATGTCAATACTTCCTTGACTTTGCAATGTCAGAGAATCAAACTAAAGCTTTTTTTACTTACAGACTTGATATACGAAGAATCTTTTTCGCTTTTTGTATAGCGAGTTATCTTGTTGCGTCCTATCCTACTATCGCCCTACTCCTGGTGTAGAAAGGTTCCAAGTCACATGGACAGATTCAAATGTTAGTCTTGTGGTCCAAGAATTGTATTATATAGTTCTAGAGAGAAAGATTATCGTTTTGTTGTTGGATTTGCGTTGAAGGATTATGTAGGAATTCTTGTTCGTTCGACTTTTGGTGGCTTTGTAGTACATGTTAGGTCTTCAGAACAGAAAAGCTTACTTGCAGCTATAGTAGTAATCGCATGAAGTAATCCTTTAAGGATGTGCGCAGAGCCAGATACAGAAGGTACTCAAGAGAGTGTTGACTTCCATATAAGGAACATGGACAAATGTGTAACACTCTCCGTCTGAGTACCTTCTGTATCCGCCTCCGTCGTCGTCGTCATTTATCTCCGTGTACTAAACCTCGCTTTTGACGTGTAAGCATGTCAACTAAACGGTTGGGGTTTTATCTCAAATGTCAAGATCAACGTTGTGATCTTTAAATTTTGAATATATATCATATCACATTGACTCAGTTGTAAAGTTTTATGTAACTATGTTGCAAGAAACGATGCTTTCTCAGTTTGTAGTTATATTGTTGTCATGAAAATATCCATATATTTGATTGTAGTTTTTGCGGACAGTCAGTGATTTTCGGACACTTCAGCATGCTCTTTTGAATCTGTAGCAACGCTCAGTAAAGCGATATTTTACAGCAATCAAGGGCATCGAAAGTTTGTATAGACAATTTAATTCAAACGCTAAAAGAGAGCAATTTTGAACCTAGAAAGATTTATTTTATGACTTTGTACAATAAATTGCGAGAATCTTTTTGGAAGAATAGCAACGATGATCGTTGGTCAGCTTTCTTGAATTCAGTGATCCGTCAGTTGTAATGGTAGTGTTGTTCGTTGATAACAGAGAGGATGGTGAGGTAACGTGGACAAGAGGGTTTGAGATCAGTGCAGAAGCGTAATAGTAAAAGTTGATGCGGATAGTATTTAGCCTGTAGTTTAAATGTTACATTTGCACCTTGATTTGCAGCACACTCTTTTTTTAAAAGAATAATTTTATAAGAACAAAAATTTACTGGTTCTTATATAAAAGAAAAAGAGTGCATTCAAATTTCAAAAACTTTTTAGTTCATAATCATGTACGCATAAGATGAAAGAAAGTTTTTTGTATTGTCAATGGCCATTAGTTAGGGCTTATTATCGGTTTAATGTGATTTTCAAAACTTGTGAGCTCCCTCGACAGTTAACGGTCTCTCTATTTTCATTGATTACACTTGATTGTCCCGTGCATTGATAAACTTTTGTGTGAGAATTCAAAAACACAGCAACCCGCATTGAAAAAAATAGCATTTGTGTTTTCAGGTTTTACTTATATATTAACCATCTCTCGAAAAGTGTCTCTATGAAAATACCATCAGCTAGTGACAGACAAGGACACAGCTTGCTTTCGGATGTCAAACCTTGTAAGTATAGGTCGAGCTTTTTTCTTATTTTGCTATGTTGTTTATTTCGGGTGGTCAAGATATCAAATGATGGGAAAAGGATCTCATTCGAAGTGTTTGTTTTGACTTCGCTGTGGATGAAAGTAGTATTCAAAACTTTGAAAAGCTGGGATATTTGTTTAAACATTTCTAAAGGTATGATAGATTTCTAGGTTTATCAGTCGCCTTTTCTACCCAAACTTTAGTATTGTATAAAATAAAATCTATCCACACTTTATAAACATTTTCCATTTTGATGCCCGAGATTCTACTTGAGTAGTACGAAATGCAATGATTTGCCGGTATTTTTGTCTAGGTTCTTTCGCAACACGTTTGAAGTTCTTTTAGCTTTTAGCCTAGTTTCTTGCTCACTTTTCCACTTCACAGAGTTACAACCTAAATGAAATGTTTGTAGAAAGAAAATTAATGAAACAGTTAGAATATTTGATGAGTAGGCATATTGAAAGACCAGGTGTTAAAAATAGCAGAAATGTCATCAATAATACATATAGTTTGATGTCAACTTTCATTTAGATTGTCGGGAAGATTTTTTGATTGTTACTTGGGGAAAGGTACCGTTGATTGCCAATAGAGATATTACACAGTCTTTTTGCCGTATGGTGCCAATTCATAGAAAATATTGTCAAGTTGTAGAAACAAACAAATTAAAATAGATTACATTTCATTAGAAAGAATCGCAGATTTTGATTATGAGGTTGTTGGGGTGATAAGATTTGTGCAGTTTCTGATTTTTGATGCTGGTTGTGAGATAAACTTTTTTTTGGTCCTGGCATCTGTGGTCTTATCCTGTAAATTTCTTCTTTGGTGTATTTTTTGGTATTGATTTTAAGAGAATTCATTATGGTACCGAATCTCGATTCTCAAGAATTTGATGGACATTCTCCTCTTAAGTTCTCCATCGACATCAACATCAAGAGTATTGGTCAATTCACCGACACTTATAATAACAACGATTATCGATCTGTCAATGTTTTGTACCTTAATAACGTAAGTCACCTTTTAAACGTTAGATTTGTCCGGAGTGTCTGGAAATAATGACCGGACGGGTGTTGTTTTTTTCGTTATGCTTTTTTTTTATACCTCTTCTTTCTTTGGTGCGAAGATACTTTTTCGTAAGATGATGAAGAAGGCTAAGAAAGTTTTAAAGTTTTTCTTGTAATGGCTTTTTAAAATTTTCATCCTGCATTCTGAAGCAATAGAAATGTATGATATTTTAAGAGCCTAGAGCATACACCATTGTATTTCGTTCATTTTCTTTATAAATGTTTGGCACTGTACACTCTAGATAGCTTCCTCCTAGTAACGGGTATGTTAAAAATGACGTCTGAGATTTTGTATTTATTGAGGCTATATTGCAAGCATCGTGGCGGGATATTTTTCTAATACTTTACACTAATTCGTCTTAAAATTCCATTTTGTACCTGGTACATTAGTCTGGCAGAAATAGAAATCGACCTAGAAAAAAAATCTGCGTTAGGTTTCTTGGTACCGTTAGAAACGGAATTGGATGTAGATTGACATACTAAGAGCCTCACGACGAGGCTCTTGGGGAAATTTTTTTACAAGCAAAAGTTTGTTGTTCTTAGGCAAGAGCCCAAAGGGATGAAAAATATTA
>JAUJPO010132652.1:0-20806 GCA_032270745.1 Tiaropsis multicirrata | reverse complement strand
CGTTTCCTGAATTCCTGAGGTGCTAAGAATTATGATAATGAGTGCTTTTTTGCCTAGGCGTGCTTATTTCCTGGGAATTTTATACTCCCGGAAGTACTTATTTCCCAAAGGAGTCCTTATTTCCCAGGATAAGAGTACTCCCGGGAGTATCAATTTCCTGGGAAATATATACTGGGGAGTACCTATTTCCGGGAAATAAACACTGGGGAGTACTTTTTTAGGGGAGTACTTATTTTCTGTGACACCGGGGGTAAAACCACCATTACTGTTAAAAATTTAAAATGTCTGGCGGGTAAACTATGAGAAAAGTCTTATATTCTTTCCCCCATGATTTTCTTCTGAAACAGTTCAGTATTCGCACCTAAAGCGGAGCTTCATCGTTTAGCGTTCTCTCCGAGTTCTTTTATATGTCTTCAAGTAGGTCAAGAAATCTTATTTCAAAAACCTTCAAGAGGTTTTAGAAAGTTTCTTAGGTAATCTTTGGAGTGATGAGTCTAAAAGAATTAGATATTATAGAGCTGACAATTTGAGACCACTGAAGTTTTCTGTATTAAAGCTTCTTAAATGAGTTTGGAGAACGAAGCATCGAGACAAAAATTTGTCTCTTTTATTCAAGCAATTTTAGAGACTTTTGTACTAAAGAGCGACGTGGTCTCAAATTGGATTCGAATTATATGTTAGCAAGAACTCTCATTATCCAAGAACCCTTCGTTAGAAAAACATAGGTATGACATAAGCACTTTATTTTGATGCAAAAGTAGACTGAAGCACCATAACAATAGCTTTGACGACAGTAAAAGTATTTACTTAGTTGTCAAGTTTGCGAAATCGTTTAAAGTTTACAGAGAAAATAGTCAAGAGTACTTCCACGGTAAAGTCTTCTGATGACAACTTTTACTCTTACCGATGATAGAGGGCGGTGAAAACAGTTTACTTTGAGTATAGAAACCAACCTTTAGTCTGAATATTAGTTGATGCACATCGCTTGAAAATGTGGTGATATCCAGAGGCGGATACAGTAGGTACTCTAAAGTTTTGAGGGAGAGCGTTGACTTCCATATAAGGAATATGAACAAAATCAACACTCTCCGTCGTCAAAATATTTAGTACCTTCTGCATCCACCACTGAGTCAGGGTTTTCATTGAGCTTGTGGCCGGATAAGGTGAAAAGACCATATCTCTCTTTATTATCGTTCTTTTTATCCGATTCCAAGCTTGAAAACAAAGCTTTATAAGGGTTATATTCAGCTTTCTTAATCAAGGTCAAAATGACAATTTTTACGTTGGATGAGATAAGATAGTTCTGAGAAGTTTGACGACATTTTTACAAAAGGGGTATCTATCTGGAGGAAGAAGCTACCCTCAGACAATATTTGTTTCGTTTACTTGCTTTCTGATTATTGTGATTATTTTGGTCATTTTGCTGCTTTCAAAGTTTTAACATTGAAAGATATAGTTCTGAGAAGTTTGATAACATTTTACACAAAGCGTCTATACATATCCCAAGGTAGAAACTCCTCTCAGCCAATTATTTGTTTCGTTTACTAACTTGGTTTCTAAGAAAAACTGTTTTTGTTTACACATGTTGCAGTTCGATAGGAAAAAAGTAGAAGCCCGTTATTTTGCGTTCGCCATTGTTTTTCTGCTTTCAAAGAAGAAATGTCCAAATTGCTGTGGTTTAGTAGAAACTGTTGACAGTTATGACAAGGTGGTGGTTTGTGTTGTTGTTGATGCTGTTATTGTTGATGTTGAAGTGGAATGAATTTTTGAATGATGCAGATTATAGCATGGATGAATCACTGGGCGACTGTACAAGGTATATTGTTTAAATTAGGTATATATCACTACTTTTTTAAAGTGTGGAGCTCATTAAAAGCGCTTGGTATTAGGTATAGTTGTTCTATTTTAGTGAAGATTTATTTTTTAATTGTTATGCAACTACAGGGGCGGATTTAGAAGGTACTTAGAAATATTGACAGAGAGTGTTGCTTATGCTCATTAATTCCTTATGTGGAAGTTAACAATCTTCATCAAAAATTGTGAGTACCTTCTGTATCCACCTCTAAACGTGTTTTTAATCGTTGGTTTGGTTCAATCATGGCATTCAGCTCTGTGTGATTGTAAACAATTGTTTGATGAGGTTTTGTCGCCTGTTTGACAGTAACCACAGGTGGCCCTCTATCAACCAAAAGGTCTTATTAAAAGAAAAGATCGCATGCGCGAGCAAATTAGTTTTTAGTTGTCTTGGCCAACAGTTTAGAATCATTCTACAAATCAATATGTTTTTTTACAACATAATTCCGGCTTAATTGTTTTGAGATTTAGAAAGAAAGGAAAGTTGTAAATGCATCATTTACATCCTTAATTGTAAGGCAATTACCTTTCTTTGATTGTTTACGAATAAAGCACTCCCACGCGGGTGTTAGAGCATCATTCACTATGACACTATGGGTGTGTGACGAATTATTATTAATACGAAGGAGAACTGTGTTTTCTGTGTTATCGTCAATGCTACAAAAGTTTATCAGAGAGAATCGAAAAGTTTTACAACATCGACGAGACAAGGCTTACAAATAATTGATATTTCTTTAAGAACAAATCTTAGAAAAGAAATCAATTTTTCTCATCTCTCAATCGTATCTTTTTTATTATCATTTACAAACAAAGATATTTTGATTTTGGTACTGTTGAGCTAAAGAGGGGAATCGAAATGTATTATTGGTTTTCATATTTTGATTGAGTATAAGGAGGTCTTTATGTTATAGACGGGTTACATTTAGTTGTATTTTTATAAATGTTTTCAGTTTTGTCGCCGGTCAACGAGTTGGCTAACAATGTTGGCCGGTTTGCGGTGGGTGCCAACATTGGAAAGAAAGGAAAAAAGTCTCAAAAAATGTTGGTCAGTGGATGTTGGTCGAACTGTTGGCGGGTTTACGGAGGTCTTTATTTCTTTCAGTTCCGTATTCATTCATACGCGTAAAAAAAGTTGGCAAGAAAATTTTCTTTCGCCTGAAAAGAAGCTATTACAATAAACGATAAAAACGCAGCATTCCAGACAAATTGCGTCTGTTCTTAACTTTCAAAAAGCTTTATAATTTATTTTACACAGATTATAACCACACAAAACTTTTTGCTTTCTCATAAACTCTTATCACTGTTGTCATGTGTTTAAATATCTTACCATGAAAATGTTTGAAATAGCACGCGCGTTGATATTTGAGATAATATTTTACTTTCTAAAGTTGTATACAATCTCTGTTAATCTATATGTTTTAAATCTTTAAACTTTAACACACTTAGAAGCTTTTCGCTGCCATAAAGTTAAAACAAAAAGCGTTTTGGAAGGTTTACAGTGTGAAAATAAGTATCAAAAACATGTTCTTTACAGTTTTACTTCTTGTGTTTTTCACTTTTTAAAAGGTGTTACATTTTAATGGTTACAAACAATGAATTCTATTGTTCTTTTCAATTACTGAAAAACTTCTTCACAAAAGTTAGCAACACAAGAAGCAAAACATAAACAGTGATTGTATTTTCTACTAAAGTTTTCAAAGGCTTTATCAGGCTTTACTTTACATGCTAGCTTCAAATGGATGATATAATTACATAGCAAAATAATGTCACTAAAGTATACGTGGGTATGTCAAAGGTTTCTACCATAAATGTTTACCTTCTTACTCAAAGCTTTCCTCCTCTTTTTAAATTTTCTTTTCATATTTTTGTTTACTTTCCCCACTTAGCATTTCTCTTATACGAGAAGTATTTAGATTACGTTTAGCAGTTCTTTGTGAATATCTTAGTCTGTATTATTTCGAGCGAAGTAAATATTGGTCGTTCTGTTTCAATGTTTGTGTCTGTTATAAAATAACGTTTCTCTTGGCTTTTGATTTTGATTTTTTGTGAACACTTCTTCTACGCTCTCTAACATTCTATATTACATTGGTTGTTCTTGTCAGTACAGTGACTATCTATTAATCATATGTGCGAAATTGGAAGGCTTTTTAGAATAAAAGGTTTTTAAAGTCGCCTTTTCTTAAAAAAATGTAATCTAATTTTGTTACGATGATTTACGTAGTAAGTTTATTGTGAAAATTTCTTTGGTGAAGTTCTGTCTACATTGGAGGAGACTCTCGAGTTTCAATGTATATTAACCGAAATTGGCTTTAAGTGGAATCGGTGTGGATCCCGTGAGGTGTATTTTCCTTTTCCTTCCAAACAGACAGAAAACATTATTTCGAAAAATCAAAACAAGTGGCAAACATCACCCAGTTATCTGGGTGTTTCCGTATAAAAGATGACGTAATGGGTGTTTCCGTATAAAAGATGACGTAATGGATGACACGAATTGATGTTAGATAACTAATTTTTTGTTGTTAGTTAGCAAGAAGTATTTCTGGTATTTCATGCAATTGATTATATACAGTTTCATATGTGGGGAAATTGATTGAAAATATTTGTAAACAAATAGGGCAGCACGAGCACGAGGAGAGAAAAAGATATTTCCATCGGATCAGCAGTGTCAAGCACAGTCAAAGTAATTAATGAAGACATTGGTTTAGAACTCTTTCTCACATTTCAAACAGTGTCCCACCTCTTTTTGACAAACTCTGACTAAATACCCTTTTTTCTTTTTATGAGAACCAGTAAATTTCGGCCGAGGTTCAGATGTTCTTAACTTTGATCTACATATTCTCAAAACCACCCTTAAATATATGCCTAAAATTACTCTTTTGGTATAAGCTTTCATTAGGAAAATTGCAATGCACAAATTGTGAGTTCTTTATAGTTTTTGGTGAAAATTACGAACTAAACCTGAGACTCGATGTTCTTATAAAATTGTTCTTATAAAATAAAAAGAGTGTATTGGAACTATTGTTTTCAGACGAAAAAAGTTAAGCTTAAGCCATGGTTCTCACAAAATGTCTATTTTTGTGTTGATGAAAAGCTTTTTATATCCTTGAAAGGGTTTGCGCTTGTTATGGTTGAAGAGGACACTTTCTGCTTTGATATTTATGTTACGATCTTTAATACTGAGTTGGGATGTTTGGAAGAAAAATTGAGCTCTACTAGCAGCTCAGTTTATGAATTAAATAGGATCGATATTGTTCCTCTTCGATTGAAAATAGATAAAGTTGCAAGTTAGAAACCAGAACGACACAAAAGAAACAGCTTTGGAGTCCAGTGAAAGTAAGAAAATAAGTTCAAAGATTTGTCTTGATCGATATTTCATAAGAAAATCTCAATCTCAAAAATCAAAGTTTCAAGGCATCGTCAACAAGACTAAGTGAGGGAAAGGAGTTAAACCTAAGCTGATTGTATAACTTTGTCCTAAGACACAAGGTATTCTACGAGATGGGGGATACCTGGACAAAAATATCGATGGAAATGAGAAATTGGATTACGACACAGATTGTCCTCATTTATTACTTACGGTTCAATAATAACGACTTATCTGTAATTAAATCAACGATATGCCCTCATATATCAATTGGTTCAGTGAATTATCTTAAGTTTCTATTGCATAGTAAAAGTTATCGATCCATTTTGTATTTGAGTGATTAAGTTTCGACTATTAATTGGGGAGGCCTAACGTGCGTCATGTGGTCCTTAGTAGTCCTCTGTGTGAGTCTATCCCTCTTTTACTAGCGCTAGACTGCGGTGGAGCGCCATACCTGCCGTCCCAGTGACTTACCGCACAACTAAGTTTACCCTTTTTGTGCTATTCATTCGTTGAGTGGACGATGGCCGGGATCGACTCTATACAACCTTTCGATTGTGAATCGAGCGCTCTACTGACTGAGCTAACCAGTAACCAGTAACCTTTGGCTTACTTTACGTCTATGACAATGATGACTGCATTATCCTATGCATCACTTCGTTCATTTTTGCTCTCTAACGTCGTCAAAGGTAGAGGTATGATCATTTGTTGGTGATTACTTGGGAGCATCTAATGTATCGTATTTTCGTCAATTTTCTTGGGAATTATTTTCAATTTTTTGTTAACAACTCATGTTTTAACAATTAAAGTGAGATGATTATTTTTCCGTTTCTTGTGAGTCTTGTGTTGTGATCCCTTGGTAAAAGAAGCTCTTTGAAATCACGTTGAACACAATTATTAGAGGCCAGCTAATCTCCTCATTTGAATACGAAGATGAAGCAAAACGGAAAAAGAGCATTTTAATGACAGTGATTATCATTGTTGTAAAGGATTTGTGTCACTGATCGATGACGTCACTATTGATTTAGATTTTCCTTTTCGGTCGATTTCAAATCTTTTAAACAAGGCGAAAACATTATTGCGAAAAGAAAAACCATTTACTACACATTGGAAAAGCAGTATACGGTGTAATCAATATTGTAGTAGTGTACATATATGTTGGTTGTAATTGGATGTATTAAGGTGTGTTTCTTCTGCAGATGATTGACAAATAGAGTTGGTATTTTACGTGGGTGACCAAGGGACTATATGATCTATTAGAGTTCCTTGGGATGAACCCAGTTTTGATATTTTTCATACAGGGTCCATGAACAGAATGGAACATGGAGGGAGCGCTAGGGATCGAATCAGTGCTAAGGCTTAAACCTGTCATCGTTCCTCGTGAGCATTGAGTATCACTATGCTGTATCACCCAATCACATGGTGGAAAAGGTTGAGGCTGTTTGTTATTGCTATGCTGTATCACTATTCAATGTCTGAAGGAGTTCTAAATTTGGTAGCACTAATTACAGATGAGACTTTTGAACCAATTATTTTTCATTTATGTGGCATCAGCATATGCCACATTGATTTATTTTCGTTGTCGTTGATCGCTTGTACCTTTTCTACAAATGTCAATTTTTTTTTAAATGTATGTATGTTAAATGTGGTTGTTGTTTTGAGGTAGGACTTTTTACAAATAATTTTGCGATTAATTTTTAAAGAATTGATTGCTCGGAGACGATTTTTGAATTCTGCATTATTTACAGATTAATATCTTCAAGTTCAAAGCACAACATTTCAACATTTAAAACTGGAAAAAACTTCCAGCAGGGAACTGTTTTTGTGATAAAAAGATGACCTTAACGTTGTCTTTTTTTTATTTCAATGAAATTATGAAAGTAATATGACATTAATTAAAAAGATGATCGCTATACTAAACTATAGAACATTGACCCTAATTCGAACAGAGAATAGACGGCTTGAAATCATATTAAAGTCTCCTTCATCTCAACAAAAATGAGGTCTTTTTAAAAAAAAGGGAAAGACGACGATATATAGAATTACGTATTGACAAAAATAGAAGTAAAGTTTCATCAAAATAAAATTATTTATTCCTTTTTTTTGGGATTGATTTTATATTCCATTAGCTTCTTTGAAAGAGCTTTTTTAGTCTAGTTGAAGTACAGATAAGACGAAGATGATGAGACCGTTTTTATTTCTGAAAAAAAAAACCTATCGTGAATATTTGGGGGTAAAGACGAGTCTCTCCTGACAAAATAGCGTTGTATTTTTTACGTTTGAAAAGAGCCATTTTAGCTGTTTTCGAAGGCCTTAGAAGGCTAACTAAAAGTATTCTTATATCATGTTTCTAACTTTTTCGTTCTTATATAGTTTGTGTTCTTATAATAAAAGAAACGTGTAAACAGGGACTTGAAAGATAGAATGGGCATAATTGTTTTCATTTTCAATTTTTTAAGTTAGTCATAAGGCAGTGCGAAGATTTTCATTCCTGTTGGAACGTTCTGAATCGATACTTTACCCAGCAGACAAACAACGTCATTCCAACATTGTTTCAACGTCCAAAAACCGTTCTGACGTTGAAACAATGTTGTTTGGACGTTGAAATGTTCCGTTTCTGCTGGGTAAAGTGACCCCAGAATGACCAAAACGAAGATTACCCTTCTTAAGAGGGGTTAATTTCAGAACAGTGTTGTTTACATAAGGATACACAGGTTGAACATTTTAATAATAAGAACATCAGAGCTGATTTTATTTTATTCATTAGTAGAGAAAGGATATCCAGTTACAAGAAAGATTTACGGTACCTTTAAATAAATGTAATACGGTCATTTGATATAGGTAATGAAGTGTAGAGCATGAGTGACTCGTGTGTGTAATTTTACCCTGTCTTTCATGGCGACTGTGTCTTCCTTTACCAAGAACTTACAGTGTAACAAGCAGATCAAGAAGCTATTGTTAGGTAAATGTTTATAAGGGATTTTTTTGTAGTTTATGTGTTCGAGGTTTTTCCTTGGAATTGTTCTTATTGAAATATAAGTTTTAAGTCTTTTATGTCTACTGTGTGTGTCTACCTTTGACAAAAACTTGCAATTAGACCATTCATTTAGGCAAAAAAAAGTCCCTATTTTTGAAGTAAATGTATATAAGAAGTTTCATTGTTATGTACCTTTTGTGTTCGAGGTTTGTCCGTCGAACTGGTCTTTTTGGAATCGAAGATTTTTGAGTCATTAGCATTCCTTACTTTTCGATGAAGATGGACGCGATCAAAGCTATAACAAAAAAATGATACATCAGAAATAAATACACTATGAAATCATTTGTATAAAAAAATCTTTCTGTCTCTTTTGTATTGCATTGAAACACAACACCTTGCTCTTTCAACACACCAAAACAAAGAACAGAAATGTAATTTCACATTTTTATTCGAGATTTCAAACATGAATAGATATGGTTGCTATATGAGCCTGAGTGTGAAATTATTTCTTTAAAAAAATTAAAATTGTCTTCGGATTTGTATATTGAGGTAGTTTTCTGAGGGTAATAAAAAAAGTTGTTAAGTCTATCTAGCAAAACTTTCAACACAAAATAAAGGTAATGTTTGGAAAATGGATTATACATAATAATACTTTTAAAACTTCTTATCTTCGATACAGCTGATAATGTAAACAAAAAACAGACAAAGAGTTTGAAGATAATTTGCATGGATGGTAACATTTTCGAAGTATTCCTGCAGAAAGTTTTGACTTTTTTTATTAGATTCTGCTGCACTTTTATTACACTTAAGCATTTTGTTATCGATTAAACATGAGTTTCATAACGGGATGTGAGATAATAAATATAAATAAAAATATCTGTTCGTGATTGAAATTAATTAATTTTCAGGTGAATGGAGTACACAGTAGTGAGTATGGAATCGAATCGCTGTGTTGTTGAAGTTAAAAACCTAAACATGAGAACTCATTAATAAGGATAAGGTGAAGAGAGAACTGTTTTACAGTATCGGAAATAAGGACCACTGCGCTTCGTTGTAGTTACAAAGTTCCTGTTCTTAACGAGGATACTGGTATAATAATTAAGGATTTCTTAAAGTGGAAGTCTTCTTGTCTTTAAAAACGGATATAGTATTCATCATACTTTTTTTGTCTCATTCATTGAGAAGCTAGAAGAAAAGATTGAAGGAAAGTCCGTTCGGAAAATTTTTGGTATTATTTTTACAAGGGATACAAATGTTTCAGATATATTTGCTTTTGAAGTGTATTTTCCTAGATCCTTCCCCCTTCTAATTGTTTACATCATTGTTCAACTACTAGTCCGAAAAATAATAACATTATTTCTTATTTTTGATTAATAGAAAGATACTTACAAAAAAAATGAGAATATATTACTAACTAACACAAAAGTATATAAAAAAGGATTTTGGTTTTTCAATTTTGTTTGTGTGGAGAAGATGAAGATTTTTACATTGTTATTTGTGACATGCGCACAATGTTTATTCGTGTTTGGAGATGTATGCATTCCAGCGAATCATCGCAAGTTCACAAAGGAAGATCTAAATCGAGGTACGTCTCATCTTGATATTGGGAACCAGTTTTTCATATCTGGTCACCAGGATTGTCAATACAGAGGTTGTGGAGCTTGAGACCACTAAAGTTTTCCTCCGTAAAGTCTCTTAAACGAGTTTGGACACCAAAGTATTGAGACAAAGATTTGTCTCTTTTATCCAAGCAATTTTTCGAGACTGTTGTACTAAAAGAACGACGTGGTCTCAAGTTAGAAGATGAATTATATCACATGCTTATCATTTATAGTTCTGACTGAAACAATTGTTTAAAGGGTTCAATCTGTGTCTCGACAAGTACCTTCTAAAATCAGTAAGATAAATGCCACCACATATATGATATGGGAACTGTACAGCCAGTCCTCGCCAAACCTGGCTAAACCAGCGCTGATGGATTGGTTAGTTCAGCCTAAGACAGTTAAAGTTTAATCCAATTTAAATCTTAAGGTCAGGCATGAAAACTATTAATACATAATAGTATTGATTTTAAGATTTCAATTTCTTCAGATCCGAAAAAAAGATTACGTTTGAAATGTATTGTGTTTACACTTAAACCACAACACAAATATAACTTTAGAAGACTGTCGAAATTAATAGTATTATCACATGTTATGTTTCATGTTCAATCAGGAGAGACCTCTACAAGTAAGAGAAAGGTCAACGTTATTATTTTTACCATCCCTAATTTCATTTTAGAATTCAACACGAAGGAAATCATAAAAAACTCTGCATTCCAATCGCTCGTGATCAACGAACATACAAATAAACTTTACACTGGAGGACGGTAAGTCGTTGACCTTTTATTCACGAGATCCATTACGTAATCTTTCATACGGAAACATTCTAAAAACCGCCGGGCGTTTGAACTTTTAACAATAAAACTAGCGGCTAATCCGGTTGTTTCCGTAGAAAAGAGGAGGTAATGGTTAACGTGAACTTGAAAGAAGATGGTACCTTTTATGACACCCGATTAAAAACTATGGCACTGGCAATTTTCATGACAATTTAACGATTTTTCATTTGGCTCACGCATACTTTCTTTGTGCCTGTCACTCCACTAGAAATCAAAATCACGAATATAAAAATGAAAATTTTAAACTAGCAAAATCTATTTCCCCTATAATGAATTGACAGATACTGCACTAATGTACTATTTCCCCTACTTCCTGGTCAAACGTCTAAGCTGGGCTGCCTATCGAGAGCTGGATCTGAAATTAAATTTTTCCAAATCTTAATTTTCAGAAATTCAATCACTGTGTTGGATGGAACGTCTCTCAAGAATTTGACTCACGTCTCTTGGGAAGTAGATAACGAGAGATGTTTGACCGAAGGTTTGGTCCCACGTGAATACTGTAACAACCACGTGACATTATTGAATCTGTACAAGAACAAGATTGTAGCCTGCGGGACTGGCTCAACCAGGCCGGTATACAGAGTTTTCTTGCAAAATGGGTTGAATGTAACCCGAGAGGGAAACCGACTTTGTGCATCACCAAACCCGAAACACAGAATAATCGGGCAAGTAACATCACTGGGAGAAATGATCGCCGCTACGTATAAAGATCAGAAGGGACGAGATGCCGAAGTGCTTGGAAGTTACATGCCAAAAAAACTTTCAGTATATAGAACCAAATTAATTACTGATGAAAACGATGTCAAACCAAGTGCTGAGTTTGTGAAAAGTTTTTACATCGGTGATAGCGTATACAAATTCTTCATTGAGGAAGCTGAGGAGAATGGGAACGAGCAAACGCCAACTGTTGGGCGGTTCTGTCAGACTGATAATGGCGGACCTAGCTTCATATCTAACAGGTTATGGACTTCGTTTAGGAAAACCCGACTTAGTTGTTTTTACGATAGACCAGATAACAAGATGGTGTTTCGGCATTTAGGTAAGCCTTTTTGTAAACTATTGTCAACGAATGACCAGCAATACAGATGTAAAATAACCTTCAAAGATATCAGCGAATCATACAGACAACAAATACATATACTGCGTCTTCGATGTTCAGTTTTCTTCTGTTCATAGATAACCGAGTCAAAATACTGTCTAAAAGTTCTGGCTTATTGGCCTTTCCACATAAATTATTGGGATTTCCACATAAATATATAACAATCATAAGTACTTGAAAACAGTTTTGATGGAGAGTTTTTCTTTTGCTCATATATCCCTTATATGGAAATCAACGCTCTCCTCCGTAAAGGTTTTTGAGTTCTACTGTATCCGCCTCTGGAAAAAGATCGAAATATCGAAATAAAAAATGTGGAAGCAAAGTAAGTTAATGAGAGGGGCCAAGTGTTGGAGTCTATCCCCTCTTTTGCTAGCGCTAGACTACTGGGTGGATTTAAACTGAAATGGAGCGCCACACCTGCCGTCAGCTCTCTGTTTAGTGTCACTCATTCGTCGAGTGAACGATGGCCGGGATCGAACCTTTCGATTGTGAGGCGAACGCTCTGCCAGTTAGTTTTCACTTTTCTGTTTACACACATCTTTAGCTTTTGATGGTTTGACTTATCTTTAACAATCCATATTTTGTCTTCCCCTTAGTGGATGTGGATTTTGATGAGACGAACAGGATCTTCTACGCCATCTACACCATGACCAAACATGAAAGTTTAGCATCGACAATCTGCACCTTCAAACTTGATGACCTAGAAGATACATTCTCTGGAAACTTTTTGGCAAAAGATGAAAATACCAAGAAATGGAATGAAATACAAAATCCGAGAATATTTGACGGGGTAAGCTAGATTTCACTATAAGTGATTAGAAGAATTTGTCTAGCCTCCTGACTGTCTAAACTAGATAAGTTATGATTCGGAATACATGAAAATGCTTTGTCCTAATAAACTTTAATCGGAGAAGCTTCGCAAGAGAATTTGGCCCTTTTCGCGAAAAGTTTATATTATAGCGAAACATTTGAAACATTTGAAAGTTTATCCAGAATCTTTTTGCTAAAGTTTCTCCTTTAAAGTTAGACTGAAATCGTTTATGACGTAATCTTATCTCGATACGGCAAAATCTATCAGCAGGGGCAGTTTGTATACTTATTGTAGTTAATAAAGTTATATACTGTAACTATTCGTCCTCAACTCTAAATTCCCGTCGGACATCTTGACTTCTTACTTTATATGTTGTTAATCTAGTCGTCTAGACGTTCAAGCATTTGTTATTCATCATTACTCATTATAGTATAGTTCATAATCCGGCTCACAATCTGTAAATACATTTTTCTTTATTCAGTGCAAGGTGAACAGGACCAAATTATCCACTTTGATCAATCCAACTTCAATTGGTAAAGAACCCACCAACAGTTTGAATTTCGATTCTTCAATGTTTGTTTCATCACATCGAATCATGGCCAACAAAATTTCTGCTCAACCGAATCTCTTCCAGTACATGAAACCAATCACAAGGTGAATTTTTAATTATATTTTTCCTTATTTTAAGAAATTCTTTGGTTTCAAAAACACAGGGTCCACGCTGCCATTTTGAAAGTGAGGGGCCAAATAAAGTGATATGTTGGGTTAGCGTCAACCCGAAGCGGCACTCTAAGGGGCCAGAATTTTTTTGCAATTTTTAGGAAATCGATATTGTCTTAATTCGTTGATTTTGGGGATAAGTGGGGCCCTTGTATTGGCCACGTAGGGTGGACCCAAAAATTTACTTCAAACATCATCATCATCTCCAGTAACCCTCCTTGGAGCTTATAATTAACCCATCTCTTTAACTTTATAGATTTTCCAGAATAGCAATTGATCAATTCTCAGGGGAGAAAGAAGAACAAGAAACTCTTCTTAATATAATCGATGGTAAGTTAATAAGAATAATTTTTACTTATGTCATAAGGTGTTATACGAAATGTTAACCTAATTTATAAGCACATCCACGTCGAGTAACCTTAAAAATTTATAACCAAATTCTTGAAATAGTTAACTGAAATACTAAAATAGTTTGCATCCCAATTTACCGCAAAATCTTCTCTTTATTTTTCAAACTTCATTCGCACTGATAATTTTGAGATAAGGTAACCTCACTATGTCAACATTGCCCACAAATATGCTAAAATGTGTAAATGTTATTTTTGACCGTGTTCTCCGAAGTTTCGTCAGCACTTTCTTTTGACCAAATTCTGTCTTGGATACTTTGAATTTCTTCGTATCACCACATAATACCAGTGAAAGATAAAGAAAATCTTTCATAAGCCATTACCCAACAGGCACAGAACGTTGTTTTTTAACGTCCGAACGTCGTTGTTTCAACGTCCGAACGTTATTTAGTTAAATTAGAGAATCTACGGTAATATATGTGTTGTAGTGGACCTCTGCTATAAATTCTGTTGCAAAAAGATTGTCAGTAAAATTCTCTTCTATGTAGAAACCAGGACATTATCACTATTACTTGTTGTTTTAACGTCCAAAAAATGTTGTTCGAACATCAGAACGTTATTTGGACGTTGAAACAATGTTGGAATAACGTTGTTTGTCTGCTGGGAAATATCATCCTCATCTCTCTCTCTTTCTCTTTCCATAGAAAAAGGAAATATTTTTACATTACACGCCAACTTGGGAAAGTCAAAAGAATCATGCATCATCGAGGAAGTTTCCACAGGAATGGACAATCCCAAAATCTTTCAAATGAACCATAAAGAGGTTTGTTAGGGGGGGAGCTAGAAAAAATTCGGGTACGGGGACACGTACCGCCCGTCAGGGCAGGTACCTTTTTGAAGGTCTGAAGTGTCTGACACGGTCCCAAAAAAATTTACTCTGATAGGGTCGGTTTTTTGAAAATTTTAGCCCTTTTTCCAAAAACTATGAGAAATTTGAACCAAATATAATACAACCTTTTTTCTTTCCTCTCACCTTGAAGGAAAATGAATTGAATTACGTCATTTCTTTCTACGGAAACATCCCAAAACGCCGGATTAGTTTTATGGTCGAAAAGATTACGTAATGGATATCATGAATTTGAAGAATCTGTACCAATCTTTTCTTTCTCTTTTAAACAGCGCATGTTATACATCACCACAAAAGACGGAAATAAATTGATGTCGTACAATGTGGATAGCTGTGCGAGATACAACGGTAAAAGGTAAGTTATCCAAAATTCGTTGTGAATTTTTTTCATGCTATTTTTCTTTGGAGAGTTAGGCTCTACTTGTACTAAGCTCTACTAACAACTATAGACCGATTTTGCAAAACCACATTGAGATTAAAAATTACAGCAAATTTTGAGATCAGTGACGATCTAAAATTCACCAAACGAAAACAAACTGACTGAAAGATTCTATGCTAATTTTAGAACGGGACAGTTAGAAACCGCAAAAATTGTGCAATATTATTTACACTCTTTCCCACAACAGCGATTGCATTGGTGCTCATAACCCACGGTGTGGATGGAGCGAACAATCATCAAAATGTCTTTCTTTGAGAAATAGAGGAAACCAAACGTTGGAACAAGATTTGAACAAATGTCCTGACAGATTTGGTAAGATCAAACTTTCAACCTTTTCTCCGCTCTGAGAGATAGAGAGTTATCTATTTGGGTAACCGCTAGCCTCTCTTTCGGAAAATCTGTTTATCAGTCTTTCATAAAGTTTAGGTAGGTCGGGCCATGAGGCAGTGAGATAGAGAGGAATATTAATTTGGAGTGATAATTAGCCTGTCCTAATTAGAGAATTTATTTATTAGGCATTTCCTCTCCCATATAGAAAGTTAACGACTCGAGTCTCATCAAAACGAAGTCACTTCATTATAAAGATCACCTTTTTAATCCACCCATATAAACACATTCATCTTCCAATTTGAGACCACGTCATTTTTTAGTACTAAAGTCTCTAAAAATCGCTTGAATAAAAGAGACAAGGTTTTGTATCGTTGCTCACGTTCTCCAAACACGTTTAAGAGACTTTACTATGGAAAACTTGAGTGGGCTCAAATTGGCAGGTCCACAAACTCCTTACCAAAGAAGATTAAGAAAATGAATCTGATCAAAATGGAAAGTAATAGTTTCCAAGGTAAACATATAATTCATGTCTTGATGTTTCGCTCTCCAAACACGTTTAAGAGACTTTACTATGGAAAACCTTTCATTTAGACATTTTCAGTGCATGGTCTTCATGGGCAGCACAAGCACAAGAGGGAGGAGAGGAAAGATACTGTTTAGTTCGTCACCGGCAATGTCATTCATGCGATCTAAAACTTTGTGATGTTGAAACCACCCAAGTTATCAATTGCACAGGTACGTTTGTTTGTTTATTCCTGCCCAGCAGACACGGGACATTCTTTTAACGTCCAAACAACGTAGTTACGACGTCAGAACGTTATTTGGACCTTGAAACAATGTTGGAATAATGTTGCGTGTCTGCTTTTAATGGGCTGTTTCAGAAAATAAATCATAGAGCAGACGGGAAGGTCGTTCTTTGGTACAAAAGTCTCTAAAAATCGCTTGACTTAAAGAGACAAAGTTTTGTCTCGTTGCTCACGTTCTCCAAACACGTTTAAGAGACTTTACTATGAAAAACTTGAGTGGGCCTTAAAACAATGTTGGAATAACGTCGTGTGCCTGCTTTGAATGGGCTGTTTCAGACGGGACGGTGGATCCTCCACATATCTTTAAAAATGCCATTGTCAAAATCAGTATCATATATAAACAAGCTTGCATGTAACCAAAATTAATAAGGCATACGGGAAATTTGCCACAGTAAGACAGTGTGAGTGTGGTGGTGTCTTCGTTATTTGTGTTTTTCGTCGTGAGTTTCGTCTGGGTTGGAGTTAATCTGGTAGAAACACAAAGAGACATGAATGGGTCAAGTTTCAAAACACCGAATTTGCAAAAGTTTCTGCTACTAAAAGATTCCGGAATTATTTCTGAAAAACACAAAATCGGCTGCTGGAACAGTCCACTTACATCCGGAAAATCGTTTTTTAAAGATGGTCTGTTTTTTTTTTATTGTTTTGAATCGAAAATACAATGCAATGATATCATTATAAAATGCGCAATGCAATGACATCGAAAACACCGAGAACACTATAAAAAGTTTTGAATGGTTCATGAAAATGGCGGTGGATGGAGGGAATAGATTTTTGCTTGAGTTTTGTTGGAAATCATGGAAAGTAAGTTTTTAAAACCCTACAAACACCTAGAGCACTAGAAACACCATACCTCTCGAGGTATGATGTTTTAAGGAGTGTTGATTTGCCAAAAAAACACGAATGGAATGGTTCACATAATTTGCAAAAAAAAGTGTTTCTGGTGTTTTTAGGACTTTTTTGACTCACGGTGGGTGGTTCACGCCCTAAGAAAGATTATTTTCCACTAGACTGGCTCAACCAGTCAATGAAACTGTCATCCTCACAACTTGTCTTTACTTTGAAAACAATATTCCGCGGAAATATCCCACGGGTCAAATCAACATGTAAAAGCATTCCAAGAGATTCAACAGTTCGAGGATGTCCAGGGGCATCCTGGGGAATACACCTTTCCTGTAATTCATATTTTGCTGGAAAACATGTGTTTTCCAAGAGTGAAGTTGTCTACTCTCCATGGAAAAAAGTGCGGTTTGCTCAAACTAGGGGTCACAGGTATGTCTCTGTGTTCCTTTTTCAATTGATCCTTGAATTTGTTTAATCATTTCTCAGGTTGGTTTACAATTGACAGTTGGAACAGCTTCATAAAAATAGCATTCAATTTTATTTGCTACATCCTCACTTCATTTTAAAAGAGAACTTTCAAATGATCTCTCTTATCGAAAAGTGCAAACACACTTCAAAAAAGGGGTATCAAATTTTCAACTTTTTTCACAGAATTTAAAATGTTCAAATTTCCCCATTTTCTTCCTGTTGTGACATTTCCAATCCAAAAATATTGTTTTTCAAAACTTTTAACAATTAGTCTTTATGGTGGAGTGCAGACTATACTGTATTAGTACAGACTAGACCAGAGGGTATAAAAGAAGGCTAAGAGGTCATTTAAAGTTTCTCTGTTATGAAGTGAGGATGTGGAAAATTAAATTGAATGCTATTTTTTTAGTTGCTCCAACTGATTGAATTAAATTGCAGTCAGATCATAGTATTATATTTCATTTGCAACATCCTCACTCCTGGATGGGATCCTGTTTACATCCGATTCTTATCTGATTCGAAAGTAGACGGGTCACATTGGATTGATTTTTCTTCAAGATCTTGAAGAAATGTTCTGATTGTTTTTTATGCATGAGTCGAAATTTGTGCGATTTGATTGGTTTAATTTTTCAACTGTCATTTTGATGCAGAAATCAAACTGCGCAATGTTACCATACTAATTTTTTCTCATGTGAGCTTAGTGAAATGGGTAAAAATTAGTATGGATCCAGATTATCTCACTCCATGAAAGAGGAATTTCAAATGAAGTCCTTATTTATAAAGCTTGTTTTATAAACCCTGTTTTATACTGGCACTCGACCATACACAGGCTAAAGTGAGAAAAATTAGAAAGTTAATTATTTCATTATTTCATTAACGACCTGGTTGTGGGGATAATTATTTTTTAGGGTGGATGATTAATACTTTTACAACTTTTAATCCAAATAGGAAAAAGTTCACTGTCTATTAAAAGTGATGTTTCTTCAAGATAATTTCTCTTTATTAACCATTAGATATTAAATAAATAAATCAAAGAAAAAATTAATAGATGAAATGGCTTTGGCTTCTTTGTCAAAACAATTCAAAGTGTTGAGTGTTGTCAGACCAGCAATTGCTATTGCAAGATCTTACCATGAAAATGTAAGTTATTCAAATTCCTAGACATTTGTTCAAATTTGAAGAAATTGTTTTTCGAAAGATGTTCAACTATATTTCAATTATTAATTGTTGCATTTTTCATTTCCTATGGATTTAACTTTTAAAGATTATTTACAAATTCACGCATATATTTTTTCAAAGGTGATTGATCATTACGAGAATCCACGAAATGTTGGATCAATGGATAAAAAAGATTTGGATGTTGGTACAGGACTAGTTGGTGCACCAGCATGTGGGGATGTTATGAAATTGCAGGTGAGTTTTATATTAAAAACTAATTATAGTAAGCAGCTTTGCTAAGGAATGTGCCACTTGTGGCAGAGGGAAGAAAAGTATGAATGTTTGGAAGCACTGGTGCTGTGTAAAATCTTTACTGTGTTTACCTCCGAGGATGCCCCTCAAAGTGAGTAGCCTGCTGGACATGCAGCTTTTGAGGGTAGGTTTTCGAGGCTCTGACAAAAAAACCAAGTGAAAAAGATTCAGAAATGATCAAAAGGGCTCTAGTAAGGCTTGTTTTTAATGGCAAATTTTGGACTGTCCTTTTGGTCAACGTACTATAGTTATGGCATAGATTCCTCTTTAGTATTCTTTTGAGACCAGAATTTACTCATCTTTTGAAAAATTGATAATTTTTGCTCCCTGCTTTTCAGATCAAAGTCGATGACAGTGGTAAAATTGTCGATGCAAAGTTCAAAACCTTTGGTTGCGGATCAGCTATTGCTTCAAGCTCACTTGCTACTGAATGGGTCAAAGGAAAACAGGTAACTTAAGGGTAGTAATTATCGCGGAGTTAAATTTTGCGTAAATCTTTGTTTGTTTTTTCTTTGCTTCAAAGTCAAGATATCACAAAAATAGTCTTTCCTCAATTTTTTGTGAGAACCCTTTAATGTTTACTCTTGATAATAACCTGAGGGCCTGTGCAGTTATGATTTGACAAAAACAGTTGTAGCTAAGTGATTTTAAAATTTATTTTTATCTTTGATAAAAACATTTTGATTTCATATTCTTTGCCTATAATGATGTACAAAATCTTAATACACGTCAAAAGTTTCTGCAAAAACGTTAATGAAGTATTTGACCATTTAGGAACCTGGGATCTGCAGTTCATAATCGTTTCTGAGAAGGATTTTCAGCTATAATTTTCTCTTAGATTGATGAAGCTTCAAAGATAAAGAATACCGACATTGCAAAAGAATTATCACTTCCACCTGTTAAATTACATTGCTCAAGTAAGTTAAAGGATTTTTGACAATACTGACAAAGATTCTTGAAAAATGTTTTCGTTTTTCCCTTTTTTACTGAATTAATATTTCTATTAGAAGATTTCAATTTTATTTTGTAAAATCTGCCCCATTACTAATATTGCGTTAACTTCCCAATTCCAAAGTTTTTTAGTAATTTTTTTTTCAAGATGGAAAATATTTTGGGTGATCAAACTTAATTCCTAATTGCATGTGTAATTTTCAGTGATTAACATCTAAATCTTATTTTATTATTTATAGTGTTGGCAGAAGATGCGATAAAAGCAGCTTTGAAAGATTATCATTCCAAACAACAAAAAGCCGCGTCAGCATAAAATCTTTTTGGTTGAAGTTTATTTAAAATATTACTTACTTTTATTTTAATAAAATTAGTTTGTTTGTATATACAAGACGTGCAAATTCTCCTGTGACATTGTTAACTACTTCGTTACTTCTGTTTCATTGTTTTATTCTCTTGAAATTGAAAGTATTTTTTAACGAAATAATTAAATATTTCCCGTTTTCCAAAAGGAAAATATTTATTAAAACGGGCTTTCTCCTCCATGATCATTTCCAGTGTCAAAACGCCTTCCGTACGCCTTGACTGACGCCCGTTTTTTAGCGCCCGCAAAGGAGGCCGATCTATGCGGAGGAGGTTATAGCTATGTACAGGTCAAGTCGGGTTGCAGTAGTAAGAGGGAAAATGTTCAAACAAGATTGTGTACATAAACAAATCAATCTGACTTGGTTGGTCGTGGTGGTTCGTTTAATTTCAGTGTGACAACAAGAAGGTTTTTTACTTCCTAAGTTTCTTTACTTTCAGATTTCTTTTCACAGGACCCTGAAGTGTATTTTTCAAAGTTAAAATGGAGGGTAGTGTTTTAAGATAATATATGTCTGTGTACTGTCCTTATGCACCAATAAAACAAATGTGCATTTGATTCTAAAATACTACAGTGAGAATGATTATTTGCTTTGTTTTGATTATTGCTATTTTTGGCTGGT